>CM077291.1:58824071-58909071 GCA_039654925.1 Anguilla pacifica | reverse complement strand
CGGGCTAGTGCGCTTCACAAAAAAACACCCCCCAAAACAAAACAAAACAAAACAAACAAACCAAAAAAAAAAAAACGGCAGTTTTATTCAAACGGCCTACAGAACATGCACCGCCCGTCAGCCCGTGATACCGTTGAGTCCGTTGCCACGGCGACAGATTCCCCGGCAACCCCTCCGCGGTGTCGTTATGAATCGAGTCGCTGGAAACGGAACGAAAAAAACTCGCTTTTTGTAAAAAACACTTATAAAAAAATAATAAAATAAAATGAAATAAAAAGCTCCACCCAATTATGCTGAATATTATTTTGCAGCTGTGAGTTTGCGCCCGCTGCGTAGCCTTGCCTCGGGGAACAGGCAGGAAAGAGGAGCGGCCCAACGCTCTTCCTGCTCGCTTTTGCGCATTTTCCACCGCTAACGTACGGCGAGCCTCTGGTTGTGCGTATCAGGACCAGGCTGGCTGTCCCGCGGGAACACAGCGGGCCTCTGGAGCTAACGCCAACGGCGCGTTTATCTCAGCCGCAAACCGGCTCAAATCTTAATTGAATAAGCAAAAAAAAAACAAAAAACAAAACAAAACAAAAAAAAACCTGAAGGAAAGCTAATTAGACGATTTTAGAGAGAATGCTAATTCCCTTCAAAAGGATGGGGCAAAGATAATTTGGTTCTGCCTATGAAGCTTTTCGATTTTTTTTCTGTTTTATTTATTCATTTCTTGTGTTCATAGAAACAGGCGTTTTAGAAACGTCCTCTAATAACGACAGGTAAGCGCGTTCATCGCGTAATTCCGTCGATATTTCCGCAGACGAAGTTTGCAGAGTGCTGTGCGTGTTCCTGACCCCCCCGCACCGCTCGGAGTCGGTCCGGGAGCGCGAGCAGAGAGTGATTTTTTATGAGGCTAACGCCAGGGCGGTTCAGTTCAGGCCCCGAGGGCCCAAACCCAGCCTGTCACGGTGTTACTCTCCCCTGCTTTGATCACAGGGCCGATTTTCCGCAGTCATCAGAACCGGCGCCTGAGTCCAGGTCTGCATTTCCACAGTGTCAGCACTGACTGACTCCCACTCACTCCAGAATAACAAGCCATAAATGTTCATGGTTTGAGAGGTCCTCTGCTTCGTCCACACTGATTTACAATCAATCTATCATGGTTACGTTCCATGCAAATGCCATGTTTCCCTTATAACAATAATACCAATAATACCAATAATACAAATAATAATACTACTACTACTAATAATAATAATAATAATAATAATAATAATAATAATAATAATACTACTACTACTACTACTACTACTACTACTACTAATAATAATAATAATAATAATAGTAATAATAACTTACATTTTGCAGTTTTTTTTTTTTTTACAGTGATGAAGGGAAGCCAATGTGTAGCTCCCACCTGGGTGATGCATGGCAGCCATTTTGTGCCAGAACACTCACTACACATCAGCTCTTGACTCATCTAGGATCAGGTTTCTCCTGTCAGCTGCCTGGTCTTACCCATTATGAGCAGAAAATCTAAACTGACCCTAGATCCGTGCTCCAGCTCTGGGACTTGTATTCACACCCTTCTCATGCGAACACTTTTCGGTCTTGATTTCACGGGTTAAGGGTTGCCAGTTTGTAGGCACTGTGTGTGAGTGTGTGTGGGTCTCACCAGAAAAGGGTTGCCAGTGTGTGGCCTCACAGATGAGGGTTATATATTAGTGGGGAAGGTTTCTAGAGAGCCACAAGCATAGAAATGTGCAGAGTTTAGTGAGTTTGGGTTGCCAGATTGGGAAGAGTTAATAGATAACAGCAGATGTGGGTTGCCAGTTTGTGGACTCCATGAAACCATGTGTACTCAGTCCAAAACTTACTATCACATATTTACTGACTCTAAGCGTGTTTATTATCCTCCTTGATAGTGCTAATGTTTCCCTTAAAAAAGCAGTTGCTTAATTGTGTAGGATTACGTTAACGTTTTGGACAGAAGCATCAGCAGTGCAATGTTGCTGAAACCCAGCTCTAGTGGTGATTGTGTGTCAGGGAGTTTCTTACTTAAGGCTGAATTGTGCCAATACCAGTACCTGAGCCAAAACAAGCCGAAGGGCGCAAAACTGAGCCAAACCGTGGGAATGCTGTGCCGAAACGAGCTCAAGTGCACCGGGGATATGCCTGATAGGGCTGGCCCGAGACTTCATTTCCTTCTTCTTTTTCTTTTTTTAAAAAACAGCAAAAACAAAAACAAACCCCCCCCCCCACCTGAAACAGTGGCGCAGGCTGAAGCGAAAGGAGGCGGTAATCCCGCCAGGGTCAGCCGCGCGGAGCGGAGCCCCATTGCGGCGTGGTCGCGGCCTGCTGAGAGCCGCTACGGCTCCTTCGCTCTCCGCGGTCACCCTGGCGACGGGCTCTCAACCGCCAACGCGCCGAGCATCGCCCGCTGAGACGGGGGAGCCGTGTAAGTACTGGAGGAGGACGCCCTCGCGGTGTTCAGATCAAAGCAACAAGAGCGCTTAAGAGCTACATAAAGCCTTCATAAGCATGACATAAGCATTCATAAGCACCACATGAACATTCATAAGCATCACATAAACATTCATAAGCACCACATGAACATTCATAAGCACCACATGAACATTCATAAGCATCACATGAACATTCATAAGCATCACATAAACATTCATAAGTGCTACATTAACACTCATAAGCACCACATGAACATTCATAAGCATCACATGAACATTCATAAGCATCACATAAACATTCATAAGTGCTACATTAACACTCAAAAGCACCACATGGACATTCATAAGCACCAGATGAACATTCATAAACAGCACATAAACATTCATAAGCAGCTACGACCAAAATAAACAGTCATGGGCCGTTATTGTCACCGTTGCTGTCTTCTGTGACATCATCATGCCAAAAAAATTACACTAAAAGCTCTTTTAAATAAGCATTTAAAAATACACCAATATGAATGGTTGTACTTAAGCTACATCATCATCAGATATTTGAAATGGAAAACTTTAAAAGCCCTGGGAGGGTAGGGAAGCCGTTATCGGAAGTCCCGCTTCGGTGGCTCAGGCCCCATGTTCTGGAGACGTCCCGTAGGCTTATGGTGCGCGTGGCCCACAATGTTTTATGGAAACGTTCTGCGATGCAATATTCTGCTTGGAGGCCTGGACTCTATTTTCTCATGAAAGATTCATTGGACATTGATTTATGGCACCAGATCACCCCTGCTCTGATACTCTCCAAAGACAGTGGTTCTGATTGGTCCCAAACGCCACAAGTGATGCCTCTCAACCGATCGGCAGTCAGTGAGGATTGTCGCACCGAGAGTTTCAACTTTAGAAGAGAAGGCGCAGCCCTGTCGACCAACCAGGATTTTTATACTACCCATTCATTTAAACTATGTGTGTGTGTGTGCGCATGTGTATGTCTGTGTGAGAGAGAGTGTGTGTGTGTCTGTGTGTGTGTGTCTGTGTGTGTGCATGTACGTGTGTTTGCGTCTGTGTGTGTGTGCGTGTGTGTGAGTGTCTGTGTGCCTGTGTACGCGTGTGTCTGTGTGTGTGCATGTACGTGTGTTTGCGTCTGTGTGTGTGTGCGTGTGTGTGAGTGTCTGTGTGCCTGTGTACGCGTGTGTCTGTGTGTGTGCATGTACGTGTGTTTGCGTCTGTGTGTGTGGGTGTGTGTGTGCCTGTGTGCGTGTGTGTCTGTGTGTGTGAGTGTGTGTGTGCCTGTGTGCGTGTGTGTCTGTGTGTGTGAGTGTGTGTGTGCCTGTGTGCGTGTGTGTCTGTGTGTGTGAGTGTGTGTGTGCATGTACGTGTGTTTGCGTCTGTGTGTGTGTGAGTGTGTGTGTGCATGTACGTGTGTTTGCGTGTGTGTGTGTGTGGGTGTGTGTGTGTGCCTGTGTGCGTGTGTGTCTGTGTGTGTGGGTGTGTGTGTGTGCCTGTGTGCGTGTGTGTCTGTGTGTGTGGGTGTGTGTGTGTGCCTGTGTGCGTGTGTGTCTGTGTGTGTGGGTGTGTGTGTGTGCCTGTGTGCGTGTGTGTCTGTGTGTGTGTGTGTGTGCGTGTGTGTCTGTGTGTGGGAGTGTGTGTGTGCATGTACGTGTGTTTGCGTCTGTGTGTGTGGGTGTGTGTGTGCATGTACGTGTGTTTGCGTCTGTGTGTGTGTGCGTGTGTGTGAGAGAGTGTGTGTGTGTCTATGTGCCTGTGTGCGTGTGTGTCTGTGTGTGTGAGTGTGTGTGTGTGTCTGTGTGCCTGTGTGCGTGTGTGTCTGTGTGTGTGAGTGTGTGTGTGCATGTACGTGCGTTTGCCTCTGTGTGTGTGTGGGTGTGTGTGTGCATGTACGTGCGTTTGCCTCTGTGTGTGTGTCTGTGTGTGTGTGGGTGTGTGTCCGTGTGAGAGAGTGTGTGTGTGTGTCTGTGTGCCTGTGTGCGTGTGTGTCTGTGTGTGTGTGGGTGTGTGTGTGTGAGAGGGTGTGTGTGTCTGTGTGCCTGTGTGCGTGTATGTCTGTGTGTGTGTGTGTGTGTGAGAGAGTGTGTGTGTGTGTCTGTGTGCGTGTGTGTCTGTGTGTGTGAGTCTGTGTGTCTGTGTGCCTGTGTGCGTGTGTGTCTGTGTGTGTGAGTGTGTGTGTGTCTGTGTGTGTGTGTGTGTGTGTGCATGTATGTGTGTTTGCGTGTGTGTGTGTGTGCCTGTGTACGTGTGTGTCTGTGTGTGTGTGTGAGTGTGTGTGTGTGTGTCTGTGTGCCTGTGTGCGTGTGTGTCTGTGTGTGTGAGTGTGTGTGTGCATGTACGTGTGTTTGCGTCTGTGTGTGTGTGGGTGTGTGTGTACATGCTTGCACATATTTTTCCCATTAAAGATGTCAGGCACATATTGCCAGGAGGCGATGAACCGCAGCCGGCTGAGAAGCGCGATTTACTGCAGATACTCTTCGGCGCTGCTGGAGAAACTCCGATTCCTCTGCTTCCATTCACCACGCGCGGAATGCCTTCTCACCAACGCGCTCTCTCCGCCGCGTTCCGCGTTCTGCGTGCAGCGTTCCGCGTGCAGCGTTCCGCGTTCCGCGTCCTGAGAAAGAGAGAGGAGAAGGAGAACGCGTTCGTGCAGCATGCGCTGATTGGCTCCACGGGCCCGGGGTACACGGGCGCACTTTTGGGATGAGGTGAAACAACGCCGATGGATTACACACTGCGAGCAGCCCAAGAGAGGGCGTGACAGGAGTGTTTACACAGAGACAGGAAGAGGGCGTGTGTTTGCGTGCACATGGGAGGGGGGGGGCGGGAGAGAGAGGGGGAGAGATGGGGAGAGAGGGACAGTGAGGGAGGGGGGAGAAACAGAGAGTTGGGAGAGAAGGGAGAAAGAGAGAGAGAAAGAGAGAGACAAAGAAAGAGACAGTGAGAGAGAGAGAGAGAAAGAGAGGGGTGAGAGAGCGAAGGAAGAGAAGGAGAGAGAGAGAGGAGGAGAGAGAAACAGAGCCAGACTGAGAGATGGGGGAGAGAGACTGAGAGAAATAAAAAGAGAGAGATGGGGAGAGAGATTGAGAGAAATAGGCAGAGAGGAAGTGAGTGTTCAATCTTGAGCATGCACTCAATAGATGTAAACACACATGCTTTTAAATGCATACACAATTAATGTTAATCAGTTTCAAACACTTCTTAATGTTGTTTTGGCTAAAAGCATTGGCTGAATGGCAAACTGTAACAAATCCAACCGGCCTCACCAAGTACGTTTGGGCTGACTTCCAAAACCGGCAACTATTTATTTAAAAAAAAAAAAAAAAAAAACTATTTACACTAATAGAAATAGCTACAATGACATCATACATAAATACGTCATAACCCCATACATAAGCAATACAACTCCAGCAGATGTAAGCAGTCCAGCCGCACACTCCAGACACACAATGCAATACAAATACATGCACACGTAATTATCACCAACACACCACACACACACAATCCAACACAAACACACATGTAAAGCTGGTCCTTTTGACTGCATGTTTGCTAAGGGCCAATGGAATTCTAAGCCAAGTTCACCCCAATCATCTCCTAGCAACCCCAGACAATGGCAGGTCAGAACACTGCTGAACCCTCCCAGATGATTGACAAGATGGCCAGCCAATAGGGGAGAAGAGCAGGTCTTCAATCACAATCGTTTTGATCAACTGTCCTTGGCCTACTTGTGCTGTTTTTTTATCATATATTTTCCTAGATGGGTCGGGAGGGCCGATATTTTAAAATCCATTCAAACCCAATGATTGCTCTGTAATCCTGAAATATTATCATCCAGATGACGATAATCTTCATTTTATTCCCTTTTTAATAAGAATATAAGACACGGTGGATTAGTTCTACAATAGGCAGGTCAGGAATAAGCAAAGATTACACAGAGCTATCTTAGACAAATACATCCCTTTGTGTGCGATAATGAGGTCAAAGGTCAAGCCAAATACACTGTTATGACCTGGAAAAAAATTGATATCACATAATAAGGTCTGGAAAAAAATAAAAGCATGTTATAATCCACTCATAACCAAGATAAGAGGGAATAACAATGTAAAGGCGAGCCCTCATGCAGACAGAAGGAGAGCAAGGTGGGGTGTTAGACGTGTGTGTGTGTGTTGTGTCTCACACTGGTGTTAGATTTGGGAAGGTCTGTGTTGCGACTCACACTGGTAAATGGACTGCATTTATATAGCGCTTTACAATTGATGCCTCTCATTCACCCATTCACACACACAAGGCTGCCACGCACAGTACCAATCAGCTCATTGGGAGCAATTAGGGGTTAGGTGTCTTGCTCAGGGACACTTTGACACGCCCAGGGCAGGGGATCGAACTGGCAACCCTCCGACTGCCAGACAACCGCTCTTACCTCCTGAGCTATGTCGCCCCCAGTGTTGTGACTCACAATGGTGTTAGATTCGGGAAGGTCTGTGTTTGTGTGTGTCAGTGTGTGTGTGTGTGTTGTACCTCACAGTGGTGTGAGATTTGGGAAGGTCTGTGTGTGTGTGTGTATGTGTGTGTGTTGTGACTCACACAGTGTTAGATGTGGGAAGGTCTGTGTGTGTGTGTGTGTGTGTGTGTGTGTGTGTGCGCGCGTGCATGTGTGTGTGCGTGTGTTGAGCCTCACAGTCGTGCTAGATGTGGGAAGGTCTGTGTGTGTGTGTGAGTGTGTGTGTGTGTGTGTGTGTGTGTGTGTGTGTGTGTGTGTGCGCGCGTGTGTGTGTGTGTGCGTGTGTGTGTGTGTGTGTGTGTGTGTGTGTGTGTGTGTGTGTGTGTGTTGTGACTCACAGCGGTGTGAACGTCATTGTGTGTGAGGTGAACTGCGGTCAGTGAAACAGAGCAGCGGGGCCTGGGGGGGGAGGAGGAGCAGTGGGGCCTGGGGGGGGAGGAGGAGCAGCAGACCGGGCTGATTGCGGAAGGGGGAGACGTCTGATTCAGCCACTTCATTAATTTGGTCTCAATAGACAATCAGCGGCAGACGACCGCCAAGCTTTCCGGAGAAGGGCCCCCGGTCGACGGAAAGGTGGCGTTCCTTTTCCCCGAACAATGCTGCCGGCTCCCGCCCTGATTTAGCGGCTTCGCCCCGCCCCCGTCGCACGTGGGACCCTTCCGGAACATTCTATCCCCCCCCCCCCCCTCCCAGTCACATGTGCCGAAAGCCAACGTACCCGCGCTCTTTAAAAACAGCTGATACCAACGACACCGGTTTGACCTGAAGACATTCTTTCTCTAGGCTTGCAGAGTGCAGCAGGCAACCAACCACCCGGTCTGTCAATCAATCAATCAATCAATCAACCAACCAATCAGGCAACTTACCCATAAAACAATCAATCTGCATCATTAACAAACAGGTGCTCACACAATGCATATTTCCCCTGAGAGAATTTTGAAAAAATAAAAAAAAATGATTAAAAGAGACAAAACCCCTTTGGGCCCAAGTGGGATAAAATTATCAAATATTTTGACTTTGATGATGACTAAATTAACCAATGAAACAGGGCAAGAAGTAAAATAACACAGCATTGGTCTTCCAAGGTTCAGTGCAGACCGCATTGTGGATAGACTGCTCTTGGTTTGTGGGTAGGGTAAGGATTCAACACTACCTATTGTGTAGGAAGGTCAACTGGAGGACACCCCGACTTCATTTGGGTCACCTCTGCAGACCACAAACAAGAGCCACTTGTGATTGCAAAAAAAAAAAAGGTCTTTAGTACGATATGAGACCTATAAATCAAAATAAAAACAAGCGCGATAAGCGCGTAATGCTGATTTAAACCCTTCACAAGCCATTTATCTGTTTGAATAAAGCATGCCAAATGCACAGCTGTTGGTATTGTAGAAATAATGCTTTCACTTACTGCGCGTTTGCGTTTTTTTATTTTAAGCCAAATGTTTACCCCAAAACAGAACAAAACGTACAGGTGGTGAATAAAACAGAAAAACTGCAAAACTGACTCTTGCCACGGGTGTTGCCCCACCAGTAGTTCTCCATCCATCCATCCATTATCGATACCCGCTTATCCTGGTCAGGGTCATGGGTGGTGCCCGAGCCTATCCCAGCATACATTGGGTGAGAGGCAGGAATACACCCTGGACAGGTCGCAAACTATTGCAGGGCACACACACCAGTCACTCACCATTCACATTCTTCAACCTTTTTATTCAGTACTTTGTTGTATACTTACGGACTACACTGTGTGTGTGTGTGTGTGTGTGTGAGACACAGATGCGCTCGTGTGTGTGTGTGTGTGTCTGTATGTGCGTGTGCATGTATGTGTGTGCGTGTGAGACACAGATGCGCTCTTGTGTGTGTGTGTGTGTGTGTGTGTGTGTGTGTGTCTGTATGTGCGTGTGCATGTATGTGTGTGCGTGTGAGACACAGATGCGCTCGTGTGTGTGTGTGTGTGTGTGTGTGTGTGTCTGTATGTGTGTGTGCGTGTGTGTGTGTCTGCGTGTGTGTGTGTGTGTGTGTGTGCGTTTGTGTAATGGAGATGTGTGCGTGTGAGACACAGATGCGCTCTTGTGTGTGTGTGTGTGTCTGTGTGTGTGTGTGTGCGTGTGTCTGCGTGAGTGTGCGTGTGTGTGTGTGTGTGTGTGCGTGTGTGTGTTTGTGTAATGGAGACGTGTGCGTGTGAGACACAGATGCGCTCTTGTGTGTGTGTGTGTGTGTGTGTGTGTGTGTCTGCGTTTGTGTGTGTGTGTGTGTGTTTGTGTGTGTGCGTGTGTGTGTTTGTGTAATGGAGACGTGTCCGTGCGTGACACAGATGCGCTCTTGTGTGTGTGTGTGTGCGCGTGTGTGTGTGTGTGTGTGTGTGTGTGTGTGTGTGTGTGTTTGTGTAATGGAGACGTGTGCGTGCGTGACACAGATGTGTAACATGCTAATGGTATTTGATAAGTGGCTTTGGACAAGCGAGAGGCGCAGAGATAATAATTATAATCCCGCGGCTGCTCGGATAAGTGATGTCATCACCGCTGATTTCGAGCACCGCGATTTCCCAATCAGGAGTTTTTGTTTTCCCTACAATGTGAGGACTGGCCTCGAATCAAGCGGCGCTTTCGCGATGCTAATCAGTCCCGGTTGCGTCCGCAGCCTGCTGGAAATTATGCCAGGCTCATCGCCAGTTTCCCTTTCCGTTTTGCTCTCCACGATTCCCGGCTTTCCGGAGAATTCCGAACACGCCGGGGTTTTGGAAAGCCAACACCCCCCCACCCCCCCGTGTTCTGATCAGCTGGATGCTTCTCCCCCTCCCCTTCCCTCGGCATTCCGAGATTCCGACATCCCGGTTCTCCCTCAGGGAGGTCAGTATCATGGCTGGGAGCGCGACGTTCCGATCGGATTTGCCGGGAATCGATGGGGAATCCGGCTGTGAAAAATATTAATTTTCTACCTCAGTGGTCGGAGGAGTCCCATGGGGAGGGGTGAGGTCGTGGGTTACGGAAGGGGTAAACAGATTGGGTTGGGGGGGGTTAGAGTTTTTTGGGGGGGGGTGGTGGTTGGTCAGCTGAGGCCTGTAAGCAATCGAAGCAGGCGAGAATAAACCAGCACGTCTTTTTTCTCTGTTTAGCTTGTTCTGCAGAAGTTCAGCTCACGGAACTAAACAGCAGCAGACCTCGGCATGCAATAACACCACAGACCCCTAGGGGGAGACAGAGCGCCCCACTATCTGTGTACCTGTGCAGCAGCGTCCGCCTATGCAAGTCAAACCAAAATGCCAACGACCTCTAATACCCTAACACTGGAGAGCCACTGGGTCTGCTGGGGTCACCAGCCCTGGTACTGGAGAGCCACTGGGTCTGCTGGGATACCCGGCCCTGGTCCTGGAGAGCCGCAGGGTCTGCTGGGGTCCCCGGCCCTGGTCCCAGAGAGCCACTGGGTCTGCTGGGGTCCCCAGCCCTGGTCCTGGCGAGCTGCCGGGTCTGCTGGTTTTCTTTCAATATTTAAATCGGCAAACATTTCAGACCCAAGAAACCAGGCGAGGTAAGATAAACGTATAGCCATCCGTTTTGTTTGATCAATTAAATGCAGAGAAACTATGAGAACCAGCAGACCCAGTGGCTCGCCAGGACCAGGGCTGGGGACCCCAGCAGACCCTGCGGCTCTCCAGGACCAGGGCTGGGGACCCCAGCAGACCCTGTGGCTCTCCAGGACCAGGGCTGGGGACCCCAGCAGACCCTGTGGCTCTCCAGGACCAGGGCTGGGGACCCCAGCAGACCCAGTGGCTCTCCAGGACCAGGGCTGGGGACACCAGCAGACCCAGTGGCTCTCCAGGACCAGGGCTGGGGACCCCAGCAGACCCAGTGGCTCTCTGGGACCAGGGCTGGGGACCCCAGCAGACCCAGTGGCTCTCCAGGACCAGGGCTGGGGACAGGGTGAGGAAAATTACAGGCACAGCTTTAACCAACCCCTGACCTGAAACACACAGCTTGTGTACCCTCCTGACGCGATGACGCTTCAGACTCAACCATTCATACATGACATCACAGAGAAAGAGGCGTGTCCCTACTCTACGGAAAGCGTCCAACGACTGCGGGGTACATCCGTTTCCATGGCTCCCAAAAAAAAAAAAGAGACCTCAAGCGCAGTCCATCCTGATACATTTCGAGTATTTGCATCGCAAGTCGCGAAACACTTTGGTAAATAATTCACGAGGAAATAAAAAATAAATTAAAAAGAGAAAGAAGGCAAACAAATATACCTCTCCTCAAAATGAAAACCACTGTATGTGCAATTAAGCTGCTGAAAATCAAAGTAATACGTAGGATGATTAATATTTAACAGCATGGATTTTTCTTTATAGCTCGGTTAATTGAATACCTTATCTATATTGTGCAGATGCTTCATAACTATAAAATGTTTCATATTACAGATAACTGCACTAGAGAACCTCACTGGAGCGTTCTGAAATATAATTAAGTTTAGGAAAGTAAACCAACACTTTTTCTTTTTTTTTTCTTCCTTGTTCCAAGCTTTATCTGAAATGAACCTACATCAACAAAATAATAAACGTTCGGAAACAACCTGAGGAGAAGGCAGGACATAAATTCTCTAACCTTCTCATCAGAAGAAGGAGAAAAAAAAGACTCTCTTTTTTTCAGGAGAGGTGTAATCTCGAAAGTTCTCTTTAAGGAATATTGATTTAAGCCCTACAGAAATAGACGAGTAATCGGGGGGATTGTCAGCAAGTTTATCAGATGACTCCGCCACATTCCGCGTGTAACACCCCGACCTTTCCCCGGAATATCAGGGAGACGGTGTCGGAATGATTGCCAGACGGACGGCGTGTAACTCGTACGGGCACTCTCAGTCCCGAGGAAGCTCACCGGTACCTACCCTTTGCATTCTGAGTGGAAATAACGGCAGCATTCACAGATTTATAAAAGAAATGGGCCCAGAATTATTAGGCAGTCATCAGACCTGGGTCGAACACGTATTTGTTTTGGATTCAAATACTTCTCTGTGCTCTGTTGATCTTGCCCAGTGTAATTGAGCCTGCCAATACGACCTGAAGGCAGGGTTTGCACTTTTTGAGAGTATTCCATCGGTTCCAATACACCAGACAAGATCAGTAAAGGGTAGAAAGGAACTTGAATCTAAAACAAATACGGATTTGACCCAGGTCTGGCAGTCATGCCTTAACTTTGCTCTAAATTTGTTTTTTTGTTTTTTAAAATTGCATGTGAGGCATCTTTTTTTTGTGAGGTCTTGGACTCTCCGGACACTCTCACAGGCTCACGTCGGGCCCCGTTAAAGCGACAGGAGGCCGGCGGTTTGGCCGCGACTCGGCGGGCTTTGAGTTCCCAGCCGGACGGGAGGGAGCCGGTGAGTCAGCCGCCAGGACTCCGGCCCTGCGGTGCGGTTTGGAAACGAGCGGCGGTCTCCAGCGCAGCGCCCCTCCGCCTGGAGTGGAGACTTCAGAGGGGCACGCCCACCGCTCATGAAAAAGAACACGAAACCGCTCTTTGTCTCGCGCTGGAACCAAAAAGAGAAAAAAGAAGAAAAAGAAGGCAGGAAGTGGTTGTTTTGTGCGTAAGACTACTGTTTCTGTCTCCTGCACGGTTGCTCCTCTGGCCTTCAGAAATTGTTAAGTTTTCTAGTTTGTTTTTTTCTCTCTCTTCCCCCTCTCCTCCTCCTCCTCCGCCACGCTCTTCCGCGCGACGTCCTATCCTTGAGAAGCCGGCACTCGAGCGGCTGAATTCTTCAGAAAGATGAAGAGCTCCTTTGAAAGGACAATACGCTACGCGATTGCCATGTACCTCCCTGCGGGGAAAAGGTCACACGCTCGAGAACCGAACAGCGATGAAGTAATGGCACACAGGCCCCAGCTCTGCGTGCCGATTGGCCGACGGGCCGAGCGCCAGGGTTCTAGAATGTTCTACTACCGTCCTTCCAGGCTCCTCCCCTCACTCTCTCTCTCTCTGTCTGTCTCTCTCTCAGATAAATTAATACATCTGTGTCCATTAGTCTGGAAAAAAGGCCAGAGTTTTTTTTCCCCGCTTGTTTTTTTCCGGCGTGACCTTTATGTCCACATTATCCCGACGTTCCGAACGTCGTCTTTCAGGAAGACCGAGCGGCCGTGTCCGTTGGCACGGAACAGTTATCCGCTGACAGATTTCCAGGCAGATTCCAGACAGCAGGACTCAGAGGCGGATCTTTGTTTCCCATAAACCATCTTTGTCACAACGTCTCTGCGAAGCCCTGCATGATAACAAACCTGAACTGAACTGAATTTGGGACTCGTATGAAATTGAGGAATTACATTACATTTCAAGGATTTATCCAGAGTTACAAAGCCTTAGCTTTCTTTTTTATTTTTTACATGCTTTAGCATTTTTTTTTAAACATAGTATCCATTTATACAGCTGCATACACACTGTAAATCAGTAGTTCAGGTGATTCAGGTTAAGAAGCTCGGTCAGGGGCACAACCCGGGAATCGAACCTGCAGCGATGAGGGTGCACTCCCAACCGAAACGCACACTCAGTCCACAGAGGCCCTCGCGTCGACCCGTACCCGAGAAGAGAAAAAAAAATCCCCCGCCACATTCCTCCTCTCAGGTGACCAAATCTGCACGTTTTCCCAGCCTGCCTTCATTGGTGGACGGGGGGGGGGGGGGGGACGGGGGGGGGGCGACGGGGCCTGGGGGGGGGGGGGGGGGGGGGAAGGTCGGCCGCTGTCTCTTTTCTGAGAAGGCGAGCGGCGGACAGCGGAGGAGCGGCGAGGGTTAGCGGAGTCTCGTGTCTTGCGCGGCCGTCGGCACGGAGACCGAGCGAGCCAGCGAGCGGAAACGTCGGCGAGGGAGGTGAAAACATCCCCGCGCACCTTGGAGAAGGCCCCCCCCCCCCCCATCGCCGCGGCGATGACTTCCTGAGTGACAGCCCTGACTGTGTAAGCACGCCGCTGCTCCTTGTACGCTATTTTTAATGCTTTTTTTTCTCTCTCTCTCTTTGGCAGCAGGAGCACCGTGGTGTGGGGACACTGGACTGAAACAGGCCAGGGAAAAAACATTCTTTTGTCTCTCTCTCTCTCTCCCTCTCTCTCTCTCTCTCTCTCTCTTTCTCCCTCTCTCTCTCTCTCTCCCTCTCTCTCTCTCTCTCTCTCTCTCTCTCTCTCTCTTTGTCTCTCTCTCTGTCTCTCTCTCCCCCTGTTTTGGCATCCGCACAGACAGATGTCCCCTCTCTCTCCGTCTCGTGTGCCGGGACGTCTCCAGCTCGGCGGCGAATGTTTTTTTATTTTTCTCCTTTTTCTTTTCTTTTTTTTTTTTTTTTTGTCTGAGCAGACAATTCCGGAGCAGGAGGACAAGCGTTCCAAATGCGGTGACATCACAAGAGGGAATCCGCTCACTGCGGTCGGCCCAGCAGAGCCAACCGCTAGCATTCAGGAACGCTGTCAGGCGCCGCCGAAACGCCGCAGAACCCCAAATTCACCCCAAAAAAACGGGTAGACGCGCAGCTGGGCGGACTTACCGGGGGCTCAGTCGCGCTCCGAAGCCTGCTAGCTAAGCGCCAACTGCCGCTTTGCCAAAGGCAACCGCGAACCGCCAAAAGAACCGCAGGTACTCACACTTAAAGAGGAGATGATTACCCCGAAATGCAGCGTTAGCCTGACGCCATCACGTTCTCTGTTTGAAGCAAGAGGCTTGCGTTCTGGCTCCTGGGCCGAATGGGTTTGTTTGTGGGTGTGTGTACACACACACACACTCAGTGGCCACTTCATTAGGGATTGTTTGTGACATGGACCCAGTCATTCCTCAGGGATTTTGGTCCATGCTTACTCAATAGCATCGCACAGTTCCTGCAGATTTATGCCTGCCACACATTTATGCTATGAAATTCTTGTTCCATGTACGTCTGTGTGTGTGTGTGTGTGTGTGTGTATGCATGTGTGTGTGCTCGCATGCGTGTATGTGATTGTGTGTGTGTGTGTGTGCATATGTCTGTGTGTGTCTGTGTACATGTATGTCTGTGTGTGTGTGTGTGTGCTTGTGTGTGTGTGTGTGTGTGTGTGTGTGCTTGTGTCTGTGTGCATATGTGCGTGTGTGTGTGTGTGTGCTGGCATGCTTGTGTGTGTGTGTGTGTGTGCTGGCATGCGTGTGTGTGTGTGTGCGTGTGTGTGCGTTGGCATGCGTGTGTGTGTGTGTGTGTGTGTGCGTGTGTGTGTGCTGGCATGCGTGTGTGTGTGTGCATGTGTGTGTGCTAGCATGCGTGTGTGTGTGTGTGTGTGTGCTGGCATGCGTGTGTGTGTGTGTGTGTGTGCGTGTGCCTGTGCATGTGTGTGTGTGTGTGTGCGTGTGTGTGTGCTAGCATGCGTGTGTGTGTGTGTGTGTGTGTGTGCGTGTGTGTGTGCTGGCATGCGTGCATGTGTGTGTGTGTGTGTGTGTGTGGGGGGACGGGGAATAAGCTGGTGTCAGCCTGCATTCTGCTCCCAGCCTTGCTGATTGGTTCCTACACTCCATTATGCTGGAAATGTGGGGGGGCGGGGGCCAGCTCCAGCCAGCTCCGTACAGCACCCACAGACACACCATCACCAGGCCCAGACACACGTATGATGTCACAATGACTTTATCCTCTCAACCGCATGTGCACATTTATATAACACATCGCAAATGCAGATCGTATGCATTCATAAAGCTTTCTAACACCCCAGACACGCCTGTAAACATACTGTCCTTCGCACGCACATACATGTGCTGCTCATTTCTCATTCTATCTTGTTACAGAGTTTCTTTCTTTTTTTTTCAAGAAAGCAATTTCCAGGGGAAAATTTATTTTTTAGCGAATTCAGAGTCGCAACTCTAGTGTAAATAAAGCTCACCTCACACAGGTGCAGCGTGCGAGTGTGCGAGTGTGCGAGTGTGTGAGTGTGCGAGTGTGCGAGTGTGCTAGTGTGCTAGTGTGCGAGTGTGTGAGTGTGCAAGTGTGCGAGTGTGCGAGTGTGCGAGTGTGCTAGCGTGCGAGTGTGCGAGTGTGCGAGTGTGCTAGCGTGCGAGTGTGCTAGCGTGCGAGTGTGCTAGTGTGCGAGTGTGCGAGTGTGCGAGTGTGCTAGCGCAGCCGTGCGCGTGACGGAGGAGGAGGCGTGTCCGTGGCGCTCGTGGTCGCTCTGGGGGAAAGAAGCTTCCGTAGGCTTCGCCAGGAGGGGGAGGGGCGAGCGGCTCTAATCAAACATCCCTATGAGGACCCGGGACGAGGACCAGCTGGGAAGGAGAGGAAAGACAGAAGACTGAGGAGGAGGAGAGAGAGCTAAAACACAGGGGTTACAGAGCAAGACAGGGCATCTGGAGCACCAAAATTACCCAGCATCCCCCAGCCCGGCCACCAAATTACCCAGCATCCCTCAGCCCAGCCAGCAAATTACCCAGCATCCCTCAGCCCTGCCCCCCGAATTACCCAGCATCCCTCAGCCCAGCTCCCAAATTACCCAGCATGCCCCAGCCCAGCTCCCAAATTACCCAGCATGCCCCAGCCCAGCCACCAAATTACCCAGCATCCCCATGAGAGATGTGGCAAAAGTTTAAAGTTCAAGTTTTTTTGTTTGTACCTGCTGACATTCTCCTCACATGTGTATGTACCTAGTTTTAGAAGGTCACAATCTGAAAGAAATCCGTCGATATTCGCATATGACTTATTCATTCATTTCTCCTTTTATTTTCCCGCCTGGGCGATGCGCTCGTGGCAGCGGGTGGGGAGGGGGGTGAGGTGGGAGGGGGCGGGGGGGGGGGAATCTGAGCGGGAGGGAAAGTTTGCTCTTCAGCCCAGTGAACGCAGTTCTCTGGCGTGTTGGAGCTGACCGGGCTCGTCACTGGAGGCACCGCTCCCGTACCGCCAGCCGCACGGAAACCAAGCGCGAGCTCCCGTTAAGTCACCCCTAGCAACCAAGCCTGGCCCGCTCCAGAGGGAGAGGTTATTTCAGGCACTATTAATAAACTAAATCACAGGCAACTGGAGACTAATGAACTCAGCCTGTGAGAACTTCCACGACTCAAACCCCTTTTGACTGATCGATCTGATCCACACACATTTCATTGGTTTGAGACAACGATTGTTGAATGTGACAGTTATCACAAAACAAACAAACGTGTATGCTTAATGTAACTGCAGGTGTATTAGAGGTGTTCATGTGCACAGCTCTCTGAGATGTGTTACTGTGAGCATCCTGGCTCGCAGACGTGAGAATAGGCTGTCCACACAATTCTGATTTCTGATCTCTTTTTTTAGCACGACTGGATTTCTTCTAGCATTCTCGCACCCATATGTCTTTTTTGATGAAGCCCTACATCACAGCTAGGCTGCATGTTCGCTGATATCCACATACAGGGGTGAACAGCACCATAAATATGGCGTTCTTTGTACGTCCTGTGATGTCACAGTGGGGTGGAAGGCAATGTTCCTTACATGTCCTGTGATGTCACAATTGTATTAAAGATGCTGTCCAAAGGCACATGTCTATTCTCCAGATTGCCGTTCCTTCCATTTCCTGTGATGTCATAATGGGGGTTTTAAAAACAGATAATAAGCGTCAGCTGTGTGCAATCAAGCTCTTCGGCTCTACGCAGATGGGCCTCAAACGCCACGCCTCCCTTTCCTGTCATTTCCGAGGCGGCAGAGGGGTTCCGCGCCAAGACCGGCAGTCCGTCGAACAAAAAGGAGCGGTTTTTTGGGCCAGGGCCCGCGGCCCTTCTGAAAGCCCCCTCCCAGCAGAGCCCGGGCCCTGCGTGAGCACGTGTGAGTAAATCCTGTCCTAATCTCCTCTTTCTCCAGCCAAAACGGAGCGCGGCGCTGCAAGGGCTTTTTTCCCCCGCCGTTTCTGTTTGACGGGAACGGCAAACCGGGCGTGGGGTGGGGGTGAGGGGGGACTGAGGGGCGCAGGCAGGCTTTTTGGGGCCGCCCAGCAGCTGAGACAGAGATGGGACGTCCAGCCGGGGCGAACGGTACGGCTGTGACACAAGTCTTTACCACGGTACCTTTCCTTTTATTAATGACGACCACAGGCTTAGCCAGAGAGCACAACGAGGTGAAACAAAATAAAACACAACTATAACACTGCACCACTGTACCGTCCCCCCCCCCCCCCCCCCCCCCACAGAAACACAGACAGCAGACAGAATTAAAATCCGGTGAAAGGTATTACTGAGAGAAAGAGGGAGAGAGAAAGAAGGCTAAGAGAGGGAAATTAGCGTCAGTAATGATAGGGAAATTTCACACGTCTAGGATCCCCTGGACAGCCATTACAAGTGGACAGTTTCACAACAGGTGGACATTTACATGGGGAAGATTTTACAGGTGAATATGCTTACAGTTGGGCAGTCCTCCAGGTAGAGAGTTTTACAGGTAAAGTGCTTCACACATAAAGAGACAGCTTCTGCTGAAGGTCTATGCACTACAAAGCAGTGTGTGAACAGCATCTATACCTGTCCACTTTTGATTATAAACGTATTTAAATATTTCCCCTTTAATATGTTTTTTACTTCTTCAATGCACCAGTGAACACGGGATTAAGTGCTAGTTGAATTTTCCCATAAATCCCTGTGTGTTAGACAGAGATAAACACAGTCCACTGACTTTCCCCATTGCAATTACCTTATAGGTTTTTAAATTAAAAAGTTTATTGTATTAGGAAGGTTTCGGAAGAGCTCATTACGTTTCCCGGAGGCGCCGCTCGGCGCTGAATTATGGGCGAATAATCATAAAACGGCTTTCTCTCCCCGCGCTGCGAGGCGGCGTTTCCGTCCGTCCTCAGAACCGTAGCCCACGCGCAGATTTAAAATGCCGCGCGCCCCATCCTCCAGGAGGACGACGTTGGGACTTCCTGTCCTAACGAGAGGCAGAGCACCACTTCCATTCCGCGGCGGTTCCTCTCCGAGAAACGAAAGGAGAAAGAGAAGTGGACGGCACGCCCCCCGTCGCGGTTTATTTAAACGGTCTGAGAATATTCGGAGTCTGAGGATCTGCAACGACAAAAAAACTAGCAAAAAATTTAAAAAAATAAAATAAAACAAACTCAATGAACCCAGGCTCAGCGTTCTAGAAGACCACAGGACCAGCGGGGCGTTCTCATAATAATTACCCAGCATGCCCTTTTCCGCAGATTACAGGGGAACCTTTTTTTACTTCTTTCTTTTTCCTCTACACCAGTCACACAATTAACTTACTACCCCCCCCCCCCCGCCCCGGGGCCACCGGCGAGACGCCAGCAGCCTTCGGCAGGTGTTGATGTTCTGGCCGTCCCCGGCAACGAGCCGGTGCCCGTGGGGGCGAGGAGCCTCAGGCCGTGAAACGGGATAATTGCGCTAACACATCGCGCCGCTGTCTTTGCACGCTCATTATCACACAAAAAAAATTATTATAATAAAATAACATTCAAATTAATTTGGAGTCAGGCAGCAAATTCTGCTTTCCTGTGGCAGGTCGAGGGAAAATGTTTGTGGGGGAGATAATGAATTATGTGACAACTCCGCTGCACTTTGCTCAAAGAGACGAGATGGGCTTTAAAAGCATTGAGTCTTTTGCAGACGCACATACCCTGTCTAGACACGTATAACCTCCAGCCCCATAGCCCAACCTGGGGTTCCAACGGAAACTCCCAAGTGACCAGTTCAAAAAAGGTTTAGGGTTAGGGTTAGGGCTAGGGTTAACGCGTTGGATGAGGTAGGTTTTTTTCTTAATGTTTTTTTTCCAAAATTCCAAGTCAGTGTTCCAGAACGTTCTAGAACTCCACTTCCAGCAGCAATTGTTACGTCACCATTAGAACGCTCAGTTAAGAACGTTCCGATCACAGATCTGTGACCTCACGCCTTAAAACAGGCCCAAAGCAGGAATCACGCACTACACAGATGATACCTTGAGTATGGTTCCATTAAAAAAAAATATGGGTAAACTGGAAAGCAGTCCCTGTAAGGATTTCGAGACACAGGTGAACACTGTATGGATATTGCAGCGCAGGGAAGGAACACCAGCTTATCAGCAGGAACACTGGTCTTCTTTCTTCTGGAACGTGTGCAGAGAGGGTTTGGGGGCTAAGCCTGTTGCAGAGGGAATAGGAGCCGTATAACAGCCATGAGAACACACAAAAGGCTGATAACGATTGTGTCTGAACACAACACACCCCCCAGGGAAGTCCCACACAAAAACAATCAGGACTACTGAACTGACATCTGGTATGAACAGCGACAGTAAGGTCTTCATTTGGCAGCGTTCTGACCGATCTGCTCAGAATGATTCCGCTTCGGAATGGGCTGTCCTCTCCGGGAACGCCGCGGAACGCTGCTGGGAAGGGCCGAGCTCGCCCGCCGACAACCTGCAACACACACAAACACACACACGGAGACAAACAAAAAAAACGGCCCATTTCGGTTAAAGCAACGATGAAAAAAAAAAGACATCCGCTCTCACACAGGGCCAGCTCCTCTAATGTACACAATGCGAAGAGGAGAGGCGATAAAAGCCATTTCCGTTAATGTAACAGCTGTGATGGCAAAGAGCTGTGGCTCAGCCTCTGTCCATGGCCCTGAAACAGTGCCTCTAGTGGTGAACTGCTGTCCATGGTTCTGAAACAGTGCCTCTAGTGGTGAACTGCTGTCCATGGTTCTGAAACAGTGCCTCTAGTGGTGAATTGCTGTCCATGGTGCTGAAATCAGCTTCTCCACTTCACGCTGTCCATGGTCCAGTTCATTTCTTTCATTCAAGTAAACACTAGACGCCAACAAATTTGTGTTTTCAGATTTAAATGTATTGTATTGGTCTAAACCACGATGCAAGACTCTCATATTTTCTGAAAATAAAAAGGATGTTCCATTTTTAGCAGAAGCCGACTGGCTGGTCTCTCCCCAAAAGCTAAGGCGCACTTCCCAGAACAGCGTATGAAGTGAAAGAGAGAGAAGAAAGGAGAGGGGAAGAGAGGGAGAACGGGTTGACACCGGTAGCCTATTGAAATGTTACACCTGTTTAAACTTGGAGAACTCAATCTAAGGATTCAGCAAGCTGGAAACGGCCTCAGGGCCAAAGCCATTACCGTGAAATCAGGTCACAAGTGCTGCGGCGCGGTTCAAAATGTCACTCTCAGCCACTTTTTTTTCCCTTTCCCTTTTTTTCCTTTTTTTTTTTTTTTAAAGGAGAGAAAAGCCCACCTCGCTCGCTTCCTCAAACAACCTTTGCAGAATTACCCTTCCTTTGACCTTTCAGACTGGAACAGGGCTATTTCTCAAGGACAAAGGGCCCCTTTCATGAACAAATACACCTTCCCCCCCCCCCCCCCCCGTTCTTTTCTTCTCCCCTCTTATCGCCGGAGCCCGACCTTCGCACCTCGCGAGCCCGTTTCTGGCGGACGGCGGACGGCAAGTGCGGGGCGGTGATTATCTGTGTGAGGCGGAGCCGCGACAACCAATCAGGGCGCGGATTGTCCTCCCGCCAGCTGATGAGCGTCGGAGCTTCCGCCATGTCCGTTTCGCTTCGAGAGCCGCTGGCCCCGCCCCCCCCCCCCCGCCTCACCCCGCACAATGGGGCTCTGACACCCTCAAACACCTAAACCCAAAGAGTGGGCAGGGGGGTGGGGGGGGGGGGGCGGTGGCCACCGCTCAACATCCAGTGATGATTTATCGCCGTGACAACACCTGGTGATTGGCAGGTCAAAGCCTAGGCAGAAGAATTAATTTCCTACGTGCAAATAAAACCAGCATCAAAAAAAAAGTAAAAAGTGGCAATTTGGGAATGATGTGCATGACTGCTTTGGTACAGCAGTTTCAAAAAAAAATTTGAAAACCCTACATCACACTCTCAAAATATATGTTTACGCAAAACAATGCTATATAGATTTACAGATATATTTTAATACACTGAGTGTCGGACTCACAGAGATACTAACACACTGCCTATTGAAGTGTCAGTCTCTATCACAGAGATACAAATGCACTTCCTGTTTAAGTGTCAGGCTCTATCAAAGAGATACTAATACACTTCCTATTGAAGTGTCAGGCTCTACCACAGAGATACTAATACACTTTTTATTGAAGTGTCAGGTTCTATCACAGAGATACAAATGCACTTCCTGTTTAGGTGTCAGGCTTTATCAAAGAGATACTAATACACTTCCTGTTGAAGTGCCAGGCCCCATCACAGAGATACTAATACACTTCCTGCTCTTCCTGTTGACCAATCACAGAGATCATGGCTGACTTCCTGCTCACAGGGTTGGCTGTGGGCCAGTGGGAGTTGCGTTTGTTTGGGGTGGTTAATGAACAGTCCTCCCCCCATCTTGCTGCTTTTCCAGAGAAGGCCTGGAATTATTAAAGCCTATCGAGCACACAGGTCAGAATTAAGCTCATGTGAAATAATCTGTTAGAATACTATCTCCTCAAAGAAAACTGGACAGAGAAAGGGAGAGAAAGAGAAAGACAGACAGAGAGTGAGAGAGACAGATAGACAGACAGATTCACTCATGCACACAACACACAGATAGTCAGACACACACACACACCTAACATCACTTACTGATATTTATGTATATATTTTTATATTTTTTATATAACGGATTAATTGTATATAGTTGTATGTTATAAACACTGCTTTGGCAACACAAGTGCCTATATTTGTCATGCCAATAAAGCACTTTGAAATTGAAATTGAAAATTGAGAGAGGGAGGGAGAAGAGAGAGAAACCAGAGGAGAGATAGGGACCAAGGGGAGAAAGGAATGCAGGAGGGAACGAGAGAGGGTGAGCGGCAGTGAGAGAGAAAGATAAAGAGAGAGAGGGCAGGGGAGGACAGTGAGCGAGGGGAGAGCGAGAGGGAGACAGAAAGTGTGTGAGAGTAGGTGAGAGAAGCGAGCAGAGATAACGCACGCGTAGAGCCTTCCTATCGGGTGACCTCCCACGTCCGCGGACTTCATTTACACGGGGGCGAACTTGACTGGCAAGGTGGCGTAGAGGGGCTGCAGCCGCTGGCCTGCAGTTAATCGCAGCTCTGCGGGAGCCAGGCTGCATAATTACACCGCGTCTCACCCCCCCACAGCGCTCACGTCAATCCTCATAAACCAGCGGAGGGAAAAAAGGAGAAGGCAGAGAAGTCTCAGGCATGCTCAATCAAGCACACACCTTTCTCTCTCTCTCTCATCCTCACGCTCATGATCAGAGCTCACTGGTGGCGTTTAACACCTTCTGCGTTCTACACTCCTGCAGGAATGTTGGCCTCTTGTGACATCACAATGGAGAATGCGGTGAAGGCAGGAGCTGGGAAATGCCAGAGCTTGCAGGGGAGAAGAATGCTGGGAAGGCCAGGCAGTGTGGAATGCCGTAGTCTCTATGACATCACAATGAAGAAGAACGCTAGGAAGGTCAGGCAGTGTGGAATGCCGTAGTCTCTGTGACATCACAATGGAAAAGAACACCAAGAAAGCAGAGCAGTGAAATGTCACTGATCTCAGTTCTACAACAGATTATAAAGACCCACCAGATAGTCGGCTTCAGCAATGAAAACTCCATCTTTCTCTGAAAATTCATATAGACGCTCTCCTGAGTCAGCATCTTTGAGAAAGGAGGCCCTAAAGAGGAGAAATTAAATCCTAAAATCTACTTGCCAAATGACAGGCAGGCAGGGTGGGCCAGGACTGGAGCGGAGCAAGGCCTGCTGTATATTAAACATCTTCTATTCTTTAATACGGCAGGAAAAATCTGCAGCAGCGTTTCTAATGTGCTTCACGGAAACATCCTCTCCATTCACAGACGTGTCCATTCCATAGATTTCACAGCTTTATGGAGACACTTTATGGAAATTTCCATTCAGTCCCACTAAAATGCAGTTTAATGCAAAACCAGTTTCACAGCAAATATGACCTTATTCCCTGTGATACTTTCTTTAAAACTGTCAGGAATCATGCCAAATTTTAGTCTAAATTCTCTCTTATCGAGCATTTAAGATTATGTTAATTAGTCCAATTACTTTTGGTCCCCTAAAATGAACCCTGTCCAAAAAGGGCTGTAATTCCTACTAATCACCGGACCTGGACATACATGCCCTCAAATCAAAAGCTGACGGACCGCACTTTAACCTCGTATTCATCGTTTCATTTCAAATCCAACGTGTTGGACAGCCAAAACAACAAAAAATGTGTCACTGTTCGGATATTTATGGACTGTACTGTAGGTACGCTCATTACAGAAACGCTGGGAAACCCATTTGCTAAATGTATCAATGCATAAAAAAAATTCAGCAGTGCAGTACATTGCCTGTTTCCTGAGAACAAGGACATTTTGTTCCCGATAATGCAAGCCCTGCCGACCGCGCTCAACCCAGAGAGAGACAAAGATGAAATCTGGGGAAACTGTCACACGTATTCGTGAGCTGTCTCCGGTTTGTCATGTCTGTCAAATTGTTAAAAAAGTTGGCTGCCGCACCCTGCTGTAAATCAGGTCGGTGCTCTAAATTAGAACATCGTAATCCGTCTGATCGTTTCTTTAGTAGAGGAACACAAAAACACAGAAACACAGAAACACGGCGGAAGGGAACGGGGAGGAGGAGCTATTTCTGGGCGCGTTTGATTCGACTCAAAAGAAGCGCAGTTTAAAAAGTTTAATTTCCCGGGGAGTGATTTATGATTTTAAGTGTCTAAGCAGCAGATACCAGCATCACCTAGAACGTGCAAACCGGACCTTGTACGCATTGTGAATGTCTGAGACATTCATTTAGGAAATGTGAACGAATAAGGGGAATTAAAATTTTTTTTTACAATTATATTGACTCACCCCTGAAAGACTGCTGGTCCCCCAGGCGCCCCGATACCTCAGTTCTGGAACCCTGGATTTTCAGTTCTCTGGGCTCTGAACAGAGGGGGAAAACGTCTCTGTCCAGCAGGGGGCGCTCTAAAGGCTCTGCCCCCCCATGTTCCACTCTGAAAATGGTGCAGTCAAGAGGTCAGTGGAGAAGGAGAATAATTACACAGACGATAAAAAAACTACTTAAAAACCGTAACTACTTTAAACTACTCAGCAATTAACAAGTATTGTGTCGTCAAAAATTCACTCAAAAGCGGATTTTTAAAATGTTCACTTTCTTGAGGAGCTATTAAAATCTAAGGGTAATTTGTATGTTTGTGTCGTGGTTGTGCTTTTACGGTGCACATCTTTGTAACAGCAGACAGCAGACAGGTGGCATCGGAGCGCGATGTCGGCGCAGACTGGAACGCAGTGCTGAAGCTAATAGCCAAGCGGACGCTGTTCAAAACACCGGAGAGGCGCAGGTAAGCATTTCTCACATCATTCGTGCCACCGAAAGCCGAGGTGACCGTCCTGTCACATCCCATCTGTCCCACCCCGGTGACACACACACACCTGCGCCAAACCCCACGCCAGGAACATCTGTGCCAAATGAACCCTGTGCCAAAATCCTTGCCGGCCATAATAGGATCTGTAGACCCAGTGTTCCACCCAGGGGACATCAGGGGGACGCCATCTTGGATTTTGGGTCCTGAAAGCTCGTACGGGCTGGAGCAGACCTTCTAGAACAAAGAGCATTGCAGTGTGCGTGGTGTGACGTTGCTGGTGCCCAGCACGGCTCTCTGAAAGGTGTGGTGCTCAGGTGATGGCTGGGCTGGGCTCCTCTCAGAAACTCAGGTGTGGTGTTCAGGTTATGGATGGCCCAGGTGTGGTGCTCAGGTGATGGATGGCTCAGGTGTGGTGCTCAGGTGATGAAGGCCCAGGTGTGTTGTTCAGGTGATGGATGGCTCAGGTGTGGTGCTCAGGTGATGGATGGCCCAGGTGTGGTGCTCAGGTGATGGATGACTCAGGTGTGGTGCTCAGGTGATGAATGACTCAGGTGTGGTGCTCAGGTGATGAAGGCCCAGGTGTGGTGTTCAGGTGATGAATGGCTGGGCTTTTATCTCTAAAGACATTTATCGATCCGCTGCCCTTGGACTCAAAGACGTAACACAGTGAGTGACACACTGCAGACCTGAATGACTCTCTATCCCCCCCCTCTCTCTCTCTCTCTCTCTCTCTCTCTCTCTCTCTCTCTCTCTCTCTCTCACACACACACATGCACACTCATGCACACACACACACACACACACTCACATATACACACATACACAGACACACTCACACACACACGCACACGCACACACTCCCACACTCACACAGACACACACACACACACTCACACACACTCACACAGACACACACACACACGCACGCACGCCGGCAGGCTGCAGATAAGATGTTCCAGAGAGGGGGTTGCCAGCTCAGAGACAAACGAGCAGCTGCAATCAGGAGCCTCCGAGCCGCCCGTCATTACGCCGTTGCCGTGGCGGCAGGCCCCGCCCCCCCCCCGGTGACAGGAAGGCGGGTTCCGCCAGATTGGCCCCGGGACGCCGCATCCTGTCATCCTTTATTCCTCTCTTTCTTTTCTGCGAGTTTCACTCAAACCATCTCTCTCTCTCTCTAGTTCCCATTCATTTTACCACCCCTCAAACACAGTGCCAGCTGGATGAGTGCATCCCTCCATCTCTCCATCTCCCCATCACATCCGCCGTCTCTCCATCAGATCCTCCATCTGACCTTGAGGCAGATCTCTAAAAGCACTTCACCAACAGAAAGAGAGAGAGAGAGAGAGAGAGAGAGGGAGAGAGAGTGATAGTGAGAGAATTAGAAAGAGTCTGAGAGTCTGAGAGTGATAGAGTGTGAGACAGAGAGAGAGAGAGAGAGAGAGAGGGAGAGTGTAATAGTGAGATATATAGAGAGAGAGAGAGATAGTGAGAGACAGAAAGTGTGACAGTGAGAGAATTAGTTATAGCAATTGTTCGGTTGAATTCATGTTTGAGTTCTGATGTATTTCTGTATTTCCATATGAACCTATTTCTATATTTACCTGTAAACCACCAAAGCTAAAACAACTCACCTGTTTACTGCCCACTAATGCTAAAACTCACCTGTTCACCTGTAAGCCACTACAGCTTAAAGAAACTCACCTGGCCAAGCGCATTAAGGTGACTGGAGACTGGCGGGTGCTTGGGTGCGACGGTGCACTGTCACGTTTATTCCTGTAAAAATATGAATAAAGTTTTAATTTCGTCGCTGTACCTCCGAGCTCAGCGCTTGACCCTAATCGCTGCAGTGAAACATCGAGGCGTCGGGAAGCGGTAACACACGGAATATAAACTAGGAGAGTTTGCCCTCGACCGAAAATTGGATTTTAAGTTTTCCCAGAAAAAAATGTCAATGATGTTAGAAAATTAAGCCCCCCCCCCCCCCCACCCCCCACCCCCCCAGCAAAATGGTTCATTTGAAAGCCGTCGGCACGCAAAGAGACACTCGACTGATCCTCTCCACTTGTTAACTACAGGAGGCTCCACAGAATGACCATTCCCACAGTACTACAGGAGGTTCCACAGAATGCCTATTCCCACAGTACTACAGGAGGTTCCACAGAACGCCTATTCCCACAGTATTACAGGAGGTTCCAGAGAATGACCATTCCCACAGTACTACAGGAGGTTCCACAGAACGCCTATTCCCACAGTACTACAGGAGGTTCCACAGAACGCCTATTCCCACAGTACTACAGGAGGTTCCACAGAACGCCTATTCCCACGGTACTTCAGGAGGTTCCACAGAACGCCCATTCCCACAGTACTACAGGAGGTTCCACAGAACGCCCATTCCCACAGTACTACAGGAGGTTCCACAGAACGCCTATTCCCACAGTATTACAGGAGGTTCCAGAGAATGACCATTCCCACAGTACTACAGGAGGTTCCACAGAATGCCTATTCCCACAGTATTACAGGAGGTTCCAGAGAACGCCCATTCCCACAGTACTACAGGAGGTTCCACAGAACGCCCATTCCCACAGTACTACAGGAGGTTCCACAGAACGCCCATTCCCACAGTACTACAGGAGGTTCCACAGAACGCCCATTCCCACAGTACTACAGGAGGTTCCACAGAACGCCTATTCTCACAGTACTACAGGAGGTTCCTGCAGGTAAGAGGAGTTTCTGGTGTCATATTACAGTACAGAACGTCCATTCCCACAGTCCATCCATCCTCTGACCGTCCGTTCTGAATGGACCTTGTTTTCTTAAAGAAGAATGTTTAAAAATGTTTGACTGTTTCAGAATTATCGGCAGGGAGGCGTGGATCTATCAGCGAAGACCCCGGTGTCTGGTGTTCCCGTAGAACAGCGGGCGTGCCGGGCGTCGGCTTCTCCATGGTTACGGTGGCTGTCGTGTTGTACCAGCCCAGTCATAATGTCACAACCTGTTATAAACAAGCTATTACACATTAATAGCGCGTTAATTCACAGGTAATAAGCGCAGGCTGCACTTCTCTGTGTTTATTTGGTATATGTTCTCCCTCTCGGGTTTAAGTTCACTCTGAAGAAACAGCTGCAAATGAAAATGGAAGATCTGCAGCGGACAGGACGCTCACACACACACACACACACACACACACACACACACACACACACACACACACACACACACACACACACACACAAACACAGAGAGAGAGAGAACGTTCCGGCATGTTTCCGAGCGTCTGTTAAGACTGATACGTGTCTCCTTGTGAGGTGCTTTGTGGGTAATCGCTTCAGGCGGTTAGGCGGGAAGACCTGCCCTCGTCATCCTCTTTTTTATTATTTTTTTAAACGGGGGTCCATTTTCATTTTCTAACCCCTGTTTCAATTTCCTGCCTGGCTGACGAAGCTGGGCACTGGGGGAGGGGGGGCTGGAGGGGTTGGGGAGGGGGGGACCCCAAAGCCCAGAGCTCCTGGCCCACAGGAGACAAGCTCCCCTAATCAAAGGTGAGGGGACAGGGAGGAAGAGCACAGGAACTGTGATTACCTTTCCTACCTTCTTTTTTTTAAACAAACAGGGGCGGGGGCTGAGAGTGTGGGGTGGAGAGGGAGAGAGGGATAGAGAGAGGGAGAGAGTGAGAAACAGTGAGTGAGACAGCGAGGGGGGGGAGGGAGATAGAGAGCGATAGACAGTAAGACAGAGAGGGAGAGAGACAGAAAAAAGAAAGTGAGAAGAGAAAGAGGAAAAGAGAGGGAGGGAGAGAGAGGCAGAGAGGAGGGAGAGAGAGCGATAGTGAATGAGACGGAGAGTGAGAGAAAGTGAGAAGAAAAAGAGGGAGAGAGAGATAGAGGGAGAGACAGAGGAGAAAAAGGGAGAGGGGAAATGGAGAGAGAGGGAGAGGGGGAGAGGGAAAGAGAAAGCGAGAGACAGAGGGGGAGAGGAGGGAGAGGGAGAGACAGAAAGGAGAAAATAAGAGGAGAAAGAGAGTGAGATTCTTCCTCCCACACTGTGCCATTTTATCCCGAAGGAACGAACGTTTCATCAGACATTTTCCTTTGCCCTTTTCAGAATTCATATTCCAGCTCAAAAACAAACATTGCAGATTAAAAACCTCTCCCAAGATTTCTGCCTCATTCTCTGATTATTGTACAAAAAGAAAATAAAAAAGAGAGAGAGCACGCTCAGTGAGAGATGAGTCTGTTTCAGGCCCACTGCCCTCGTCCACATTCACCGCAAATAAACGAGAGAAAGAGACACTGTCTGATTATTAAAGCCTCCGCTTTATTTCTTAATCAAAATATGAAACGGAAAACAGAAGAAAAAAAACAAAAAGGCAAACAGAATACTCAAGGCTTAAATATTAATGACTCATGTTCCTTCGTATGCAGGCTCTCTGGTGTGCGCCACCTGGCTTTGAATTCTGGGAAATGATTCGCCCTCGCTTGGCATGAGAGGAGGAGAAGAAAGGGAGGGAGAGGAGATGGAGGGGGGGGGGGGGGGGGGACACGACTGGTCATTTGTCTCAATGCGGTTTAGCGCTCGGCAGAGCATGTGGGGCGGAACACATCCCAGCAATAATATCACTCCGCGAAAGAGATGGGTCCTGAACGCTGGGGAAAAAGATGGGTCCTGAACGCTGGGGAAAAAGATGTCCTGTCCTGTAACTGCGTTAAGCAGCACAGCGGTCTGCAGCCTGAACGCAGGGGAAAAAGAGAACGGGAACAGGAACAGAAACAGGAACAGGAACAGGAACAGGAACAGGAACAGGAACAGGAACAGGAACAGGAGCGAGAACGGGAACTGTAATGGGAACGGGAACAGGAAATGGGAATGGGAACGGGAACAGGAATGAGAGACAGGAATGGGAACAGGAAATGGGGAATGGGAACAGGAATGAGGGACAGGAATGGGAACAGGAAACGGGGAACGGGAACGGGAACAGGAATGAGAGACAGGAATGGGAACAGGAAATGGGGAATGGGAACAGGAATGAGGCACAGGAATGGGAACAGGAAACGGGGAATGGGAACGGGAACAGGAATGAGAGACAGGAAATGGGGAACAGGAAACGGGGAATGGGAACAGGAATGGGAACAGGAAACGGGGAATGGGAACAGGAATGGGAACAGGAATGAGAGACAGGAACGGGAACAGGAAACGGGGAATGGGAACGGGAACGGGAACAGGAATGAGAGACAGGAATGGGAACAGGAAATGGGGAATGGGAACAGGAATGAGGCACAGGAATGGGAACAGGAAACGGGGAATGGGAACGGGAACAGGAATGAGAGACAGGAAATGGGGAACAGGAAACGGGGAATGGGAACAGGAATGGGAACAGGAAACGGGGAATGGGAACAGGAATGGGAACAGGAATGAGAGACAGGAACGGGAACAGGAAACGGGGAATGGGAACAGGAATGGGAACAGGAATGAGAGACAGGAACGGGAACAGGAAACGGGGAATGGGAACAGGAATGGGAACAGGAAACGGGGAACAGGAACAGGAACAGGAACGAGCAGGGAAACCATGTGAAAGCAATCCGCCGTCATCTGTTCAGCAAATATTTGCGCGGCATTAACGCGGCGCCGGAGATAAGCGACGGCGGCCGGTCGGCCTCCCGCATGCCGCCGCAATTAATGCGACAACCGGGATGCTCGTTAGCTCGTTAGCTCGTTAGCGCGGGGCAGCGTCCGCGGATCGCGGAGGCCTGCAGGACAACCGGTCCGTCCGCTGTAATCACTTCACTCAGGTTAATTAATTGAATATTACCTCAGACAGGACGAACCTGTCCTGCAGACGTTTAATGAGAAACCCAATCGCACTGACTGTTGAGAGAGAGGATGGACGTGTCAGAGGGGGTGCTGGAAAGAAACAAGTCTGTGTCTTAATCCTCAGATATTATAAACATTAGAGCCCTTCGCATCGGGCACGTCCCGCTGGCATTAAGCTTACAGCAGGACCCATTTAAAACACATTACTGTTTACTTTCCCAACAGTTCAGTTGCCTCGGATTTTTCTTTTTTAGTTTTTTTTAACCACGGTGATTGATTTTGTTCTTTCAATTTACAGCACATCCCATTTAATAAACATTACAGTTTACGTCTGAGCGACTCAGCCATTCCGCCATCGATTCCGGGCCACGATTCTCTCGTTCGGCGGGTGGGGTGTGGGGTGCGGGGTGTGGGGGGGGGGCAGGGTGGAGCGTGATGCGCGCGTGCTCTCTGTGACGGATGAAGCACAGCGTTTCGGGGAGGCGAAGTGCTAATTTGTTTTTGATTGGGGTGCTGGAGTGTCGGGGAGAGCGGAGCTGGCATTTGCTGATGCGGTCTGTGCCGCAGAAATCACTGATCTCTGTAAGCCCGGAAGCTTCCGCCGCGGATTCGTCAGACGCGGCAGACACCGCGCCCCGTGTTCTCAACACCGAGTCTGTGTGACATCATAATGAGAGAATGCCGAAGGGGCATGGCTTGGAATGTCACAGAATCCGGATGACATCATGAGGGAAAATGCTGGGAAGTCGGGCTGGGAAATGCCACAAGCGTCTGTGACATCATAATGGGAGTAAACAATATGGCCGGGCTCACCAATGCCAGAGCCTGTGACAAATCGTAGAATGCTGGGAAGTTGGGGCCGGGGGAATGTCAGAATTTTACTGTGACATCATAATAGGAGAGGAATTCTGGGAAGGCAGAGCAGAGAAATGTCACTGCCCTCAAATGGGAGACCGTTCTAGCACAGATTCCACAGTCCAATCAGACACGCAGTTCTATCTCAGTAACGTCGAAACGTCTGTCTCCTGTTGAAGCTGAAAACATTTCAATTTGATCTTCTGAAAATTCATGAGAAGGTGGCGACCAGGGGAAATGCCTCGGAAAGGGACGCCCCGTGCTCTCACACAGGCGTGGAGATTCAGCGGCTCCTGGAACGTCCCCGTGTTCTGATTGCGGCTCCTGTTCATCAGCCTGGTAAACAGTGTCACCAGCATCTCTTAGATCCTTATCAGATAATTACGAGCAGGCAAAACCCAAAGCATTTTATTCCCCCACCCGTCAAAGACAGAAAAAGCGGACCATTATCGCCGCGGTCAGCGCTCAACAGCGGCAACGTGGCACCGTTTTCAAAATAGGTTCACCGTGCGGGAGGAGATAGGGGGGTTCGCCAATCAGCCGGGGGCAGGGAACCAATGCGAGCCCGGACAAAGCGGTGCCCCTGCTCCGGGCTAATCGGCAACACCGCCAAAAAAGAAGAGGGCCAGCCGGTTCCAATGCTGCAGGTCACACCGGCGGTAACCGCGCAGGCCTCTTTCTGGTTATTTTTTTGGAGGGGCGCACAAACTCGTGTGTGTTTGCCGAAGAGCACCGGGGCCAGAAGCGAGTCTTTGTGGAACGGGACCGGGCTCGGGCGGGCCAGCCGCGGTTCGGAGAGTGAAAGCAACACTGATGGCGGGAATAGCGGTAGGCAACGCGGTGCGAACACAGATACGTAATCAACCCTTTATTATTATTATTATTATTATTATTATTATTATTATTATTATTATTATTATTATTGAGATAGAAAGGTCTGTTATCAATGGGGTCTATTCAGCGACAGAAAAGACAACGCAGTCTGATGGAGACGCTGATTACATGGCACCAGGCGCTTGGTCCGTCTCCTAACCGCCAAAAAATCCCCTTTTCCCGCTTTGATTAACTCAGCCGGAGAAACCAGATGAGAGGTGGCATTTCAGTCGCGCCTGGAACAACGTTTCAGAGCCCAACAACGTCCCTCCACCCTCCTCTTCCATCTCTTCCTCCTCTCCCCTTCCCTCAACCAGCGACCCCTTCAGCTGTGTCTTTCCGACGCACTTAACGTTCACTGCTCAACAAATTCATTTCGCTCTAACCATTTTATTTGGGGTTATGTCTATATCAGTGTGATGAGGGTATTTTGCCAGTTTAGGGAGGGGAGCATCCAGCAGTCGGTAGCGAGACTTGGGATGGGGGGAGGACGAGGGGGGGGGGGGTAGGTGAGGGGGAGGCTTAAGTGTGCTGGGGAAACAGAACCTTCTCTCCATCTGTTTCACCGCAGAGAAGATTAGCAGATTAGGCCTGCATTACCATCTCCTGCTGCTTCTCCTTATCGCCATCTACACTGGGGAATGGGCCTTACTGCCATCTCTACTGGGGATGGGCCTTACCGCCATCTACGCTGGGGAATGGGCCTTACCGCCATCTATACTGGGGAATGGGCCTCCTTACCGCCATCTATACTGGGGAATGGGCCTTACTGCCATCTATACTGGGGAATGAGCCTTACCGCCATCTATATTGGGGAATGGGCCTTACCACCATCTATACTGGGGAATGGGCCTTACCGCCATCTATACTGGGGAATGGGCCTTACCGCTATCTGTACTGGGGAATGGGCCTTACCACCATCTATACTGGGGAATGGGCCTTACCGCCATCTATACTGGGGAATGGGCCTTACCGCCATCTATACTGGGGAATGGGCCTTACCGCTATCTGTACTGGGGAATGGGCCTTACCACCATCTATACTGGGGAATGGGCCTTACCGCCATCTATACTGGGGAATGGGCCTTACCGCCATCTATACTGGGGAATGGGCCTTACCGCCATCTATACTGGGGAATGGGCCTTACCGCTATCTATATTGGGGAATGGGCCTTACCGCTATCTATACTGGGGAATGGGCCTCCAGTACGAGTGTATGCGTGTGTGTATGCTGTGTATGCATGCATGTGTGAGCATGCACTTGTGTGTGCACATATGCGTGGGTGCATGCTTGTTTGTGTGTGTGTGTGTGTGTGTGTGTACATTTGAGTGTGCGTGTGTGTGTGTGCGTGAGTGTGTGTGTGTGTGTGTGTGCATGAGTGTGTGTGTGTGTGTGTGTGTGTGCGTGTGTGTGTGCACGTGTGTGTGTGTGTGTACATGTGAGTGTGCGTGTGTGTGTGTGTGTGCGTGTGTGCGTGAGTGTGTGTGTGTGTGTGTGTGTGTGTGCGTGTGTGTGTGTGTGTGTGTGCGTGTGTGCGTGTGTGTGTGTGTGTGTGTGAGTGTGCGTGTGTGTGTGCGTATGAACACGCGATAAGTCAGGTTCGGTTGCCATTTCCTGTGACAGCCCAGATAGAACCAGTGTCTTGTCCTGGTGAGAAACACTCCCAGAATGCTCTCTGTCCGGGGCTCACTAAATCACACTGTCACTACACACAGGCACACATGCGTCATCGCCGCATTTCCAGGGTGGACGTTTTGACGTTTTAAATGTGCGATGCGTATGTGTGATTAAGGTACTTTCTGTGTTGGATTAGGCCGCGCGCACCAGCGCCCGCGAACACACGCTCGGGTCTCCGGCTCGGTAAACAACATCCCGCGCGCGGCAAATGTGAACGGACAGATCCAGATGGGGCTCTCAGGCTCAATGTACCTCTCGATCCGGAGATCCCTGTAGAAAGCGCTCCCGTGACTGCATCCTGGAGCGGGACGGGCGGGCGGGCGGGCGAGGCGGGGGGGGGGGGGGGGGAGGGTCTCTCCTGTACCACTGCGGTAAAAAAACATAAAAGAGAAACATGCACACGCCAGAGCTGCTACCGTCACTCGTGTCCTTAGATAGATGCGTAGACGGTCCCCACAAAGGAGGCACCCCTCACACACACACACACACACACACACACACACACACGCTCACACACACACAATCACAGACTCACATACTCTCACACACACACAATCACATACTCACATACTCACACACACACAATCACACACACACACAAACACACACACACACACTCACATACTCACATACTCACACACACACAATCACACACACACTCACATACTCACACACACACACACACTCACATACTCACACACACACACCCATACTCACATACTCACATACTCACTCACACACACACAATCACACACACACACACACATACTCACATACTCTCACACACACACACACCCATACTCACATACTCACTCACGCACACAATCACACACACACTCACATACTCACACACACACACCCATACTCACATACTCACTCACGCACACAATCACACACACACACACGCTCACACGCTCACATACACACAATCACAGACTCACATACTCACACACACACAATCACACACACACACACGCACACAATCACACACACACACACACACACACACGCACATACACACACACACAATCACACACACACACACACACACAACCGCACACACACAATTACACACACACACACACACACACACACACTCACACACACACACACACACAATCACAGACTCACATACTCACACACACACAATCACACACACACACACCCATACTCACATACTCACACACACACACAGACTCACATACTCACACACACACACACACACACAATCACACACACACACATACTCACACACTCACACACACACAATCACAGACTCACATACTCACACACACACAATCACACACACACATACTCACATACTCACACACACACACACACAGACTCACACACACACACACAATCACACACACACACACACACACACACACACACATACTCACATACTCACTCACGCACACAATCACACACACACATACACACACACATTTTCACATACTCACTCACGCACACAATCACACACGCACATACACACACACACAATCACACACACACACACACACACACAACCGCACACACACAATTACACACACAAACACACAAACACACACACACTCACATACTCACTCACGCACACAGTCACACGCACACAATTACACACACACACACACACACACTCACATACTCACGCATACAATCACACACACACACGCATGTGCACACACACACACGCACATACTCACTCACACACACAATTACACACACACACACACACCAGAAGCTATATTATCCAAACACTAATCACACCAAGAAGCTGATTTATCCAAACACTAATCACAATAGCCAGCTGTTTCCCCCAAACACTCATCACAACCACTACCCACCCCCCCCCCCCCAAACTCACAAACACACACCTACCTTTTTCATCACTTACAGACATTCCGCTTGCAGGGGCGTGCATGCATGAGCAATTTATATAAGGTGACAAATCGGCAGAGATTGCTCAGTGAAGCCATTGATCAGGCGCAGTCCTGCAGTCTGCGTGAGGGGGAGCGAAGGGCCTTATCAGAACCGCACACGGGTTCGCTCGCAGATATCCGCCCGGATCAGAACCCGTTTCTGCGATCGTGGCAACGCAGAGAGGAATATACGTGACCGCAGAAATCCCGCCAACCATGCATCACGAAAACATAATCATCATACGTGATCATAACCCCTTTCTCATACTGCACAGCCTATAGGGAAAACACACACTTCCACAGGCGAGATGATTATCATACGTGATCATAACCCCTTTCTCATACTGCACAGCCTATAGGGAAAACACACACTTCCCCAGGCGAGATGATTATCAGAAAACTACAAAAACAAAAAAAAAACAAAATGGCTGCCAATGACTGAAGACGAGCACTGAATGGATTGCTCCTGATGTTGGTGATATTCTTTGGTCACGTCCTCACTGCGCCATTGTTAAATGATGTGGCCTGGAAAATGTAGTCCATTTTTGGTTAAGCTTGAGACAGCTTGGGACCGTTGCTGTAGCTAAAATATTGCTTTAGTGCCATTCGGGGAATGGTAATATTGCGTGATTATTTTGCCTTTTATGCCCAGTTATCTTTTTATTATTGCTGTTTTTGTCATTCATGCATGCCTGTTTCCTGTTCGTCTTCATCCATCACTTCACAAAAAATAAACGAATAAACCAATGAAATAAACCCAACAGATGAAAAAAAAAATGCAATAAAAACTATTACAAAAAAAAAGAAACAAATGAAAAGGAAAATAGTGAACAACAGTCCTTGAAGAAGACACCAGCTCAGGTAAATGAATAAACTTTTAAAAAAGTATGGTACCAAGGAAAAAGGCCAAGGCTCTCTCAAGCAGTTATTAAATGGGCTGGAAGAAAGCAGGGTATCGACACTAGGTCTTCATCAGGGTCACAAAAACAACAGTTTGTACACAACATATACAGTATAAGCAAAACCTACTACATTCCACATGTGTCTAATTGGAAAATGCACACAATACTCAATAGAGGGAGCTGTAGAGCACCAACAACATGTACATAAGAAGGGATGTCACTGTCCTGCACGCTAAAAACAAAATATCAACAGGAGGGCCATATCCTGGCCATTTAAGCGGTGCGGTTTCAGTAGTGGGGGGGGGGTCTTTTCCACCCACTCACACCCCCGCCCCCCCCCCCTCAGGCCCCCCTACTTTTACGTTCCTACAAGCTCTCCTCAGTTGAAAAATTTAGGGCCATGCATCCCATTTAGTAGATGCGCTCTCTCCTAAATTAATTTTATGTATTTTTCTCCGGTAGCACACGTCAATTTTCAGGAGCAAACTGCTCCTAACATGGGAGCCCTCCCCCACCCGTAGAGCACCAGAACATGGCTGCCACCCACTCTCTCTCTGTGGGGTTAGAGGAGACCGCACCCCCCCCAAACACCGCTGGCGATTTCCCAAACATATCACACCGTCGCTCGCCGCACCCGGCAGATGTTCCCTCTCGCCCGGCGGCGCAAACACTCCGGAACGTTCCGCCGATCGGCAGGCAACCGATTGGCCGACTGGCGATGGAGGCAGTAATAATGAAAAAAATAATATTTTTAATTTGAGGAAAATGTAATCGCTTTCACGTTTGAGGACTATGTGGGGGTGCGCAGAACGGGTTCAAACTGGGTTTAAAACGTCCCTTGAACACAATGCTGCTGCTCTACCCAAAATGGGGTTTCGGTGGAGAAGGCTTCACAACTGGTAGGACCTGAAACCAAACAACCATCTGGCGTCTGCAGTACTGGTTGGAAAACTGGGTCTTATTATTATTATTATTATTATTATTATTATTATTATTATTATTATTATTATTAATAAACCTAATTAATAGTTCCATTATGCTGATCTGAGATGAGTCCCCTTTAGCTCATAATGAGTAAGGTAAGGATGTGGACCGTAGAAAACTGATTCTGGATCAGTTTTGAGATGGTTCCTGAGTACAGGGCCTTGGTTTAGGATCAGCACAGCCTTATAACTCATAATGGACAACGTTAGGACGTGTAGGGGAAGCCCGGTCATAGGTCAGCACTCCAATTCAGAGACATTGTATGAATAGCATGATGAGCCTGATCTACAACCAGCTTAGCGTTTGAGCTCGTAACGGACACCGTTGGGATACACTGACCCAAGCTCAACGGAAATTCCTTTCTTCTGCTTCACACAATCCGATTCACTGTCCAACAATTTTACCAGTTTTATCTGATAATGGCTAAGGGTCAGGATGCTGACCACGGAAACCAAGCCTGGATCAGCTGACATTGCTCCGTCCCGTGCAGCTGGGGTTCTCTCCACAGGGGGCATAGGCGGGGGTGGGGGTGGAGGTGGGGGTGGGAGAGCAGGCGGAGGGTATTTTTCCTCTAATTAGCGCAGGAAATGAATGATTTCTGGCAACACGGAGCCATCTGTACCTCGCGCAGGTGGAGGTGGCGGAGAGCATGTTTAAAAGGCGGATGATGAATGGGAGATCCCTCCACCAGCTTCCCTCAGCCTCCTTCATCAGACGAAAAAGGTCCCCGTGGCAACGTGGAATCCTGCATATTTAATGCCCTCGGTCCGCAGCGAGAGGGAGGGTTTCCCTTCTGCACGTGCTCATTATCGCCGTGGTTACCCTCAGATCCCTGTTCCATGTGTTTTTTTGGGCTCCTGAAGAGTGCTTTATTTTTTTTTGCAGACTTTGCAAATATTGGAGAATGTGCGGTGTTGGCAGTCACGGGGAATCTTCTGACGGTGAGGAAGGGTAACTCAAAGCGATGCGTAGGCATGCAATGTTTAACGTGCTATGCATGTGTAATGCATGATATACACACGTTATAGATGTGCTAAATTTGAATATTTAAAATTTAAATGGAATATGGAGACACTATTTTATTATTATTTCCCATTTTCCCATTATTTTCCCATCATTCCCTGCTGCCTGCTCACATAGCGGAAGCAGCTGGGCCTTGGGTCTCACTAGCTGCTATGAACGTAGACATGATTGGTCTACTGAGCTAAAGACCAAAGTCCACCAGCCAAGGGAACCAATCACACGCTGAGCTAATACCAAAGCCCCCAGCCAAGGGAACCAATCACACACTGAGCTAAAGACCAAAGTCCACCAGCCAAGGGAACCAATCACACACTGAGCTAAAGACCAAAGTCCACCAGCCAAGGGAACCAATCACACACTGAGCTAAAGACCAAAGTCCACCAGGCAAGGGAACCAATCACACACTGAGCTAAAGACCAAAGTCCACCAGCCAAGGGAACCAATCACACACTGAGCTAAAGACCAAATCCACCAGCCAAGGGAACCAATCACACGCTGAGCTAAAGACCAAAGTCCACCAGCCAAGGGAACCAATCACACACTGAGCTAAAGACCAAAGTCCACCAGCCAAGGGAACCAATCACACACTGAGCTAAAGACCAAAGTCCACCAGCCAAGGGAACCAATCACACGTTCAGCTAAAGACCAAGGTTGCCCCAGCCAAGGGAACCAATCACACACTGAGCTAAAGACCAAGGTTGCCCCAGCCAAGGGAACCAATCACATGCTGAGCTAAAGACCAAGGTTGCCCCAGCCAAGGGAACCAATCACACATTGAGCTAAAGACAAAAGCCCCCAGCCAAGGGAACCAATCATACGCTGAGCTAAAGACCAAGGTTGCCCCAGCCAAGGGAACCAATCATACGCTGAGCTAAAGACCATGGTTGCCCCAGCCAAGGGAACCAATCACACGCTGAGCTAGAGACTTGGTCCCCTCACCAACTGGAGCCAATGGCATGAGCTAAAGACTGTATACCCAGCCAATGGGAAGTAATCACATTCATACTGCTTTTCAAGCAGTGATGCCGCTTTTCACTGCAGCCAATCACATGCAAGCTCCCTTCGTTAACTCCGCTGCCCAGTATCTCTGCAGCTCTGGAAAGGATCTCGCCCGCCTGACCACTTCTCACAGCTAACGCAGCTAACACACTTAACACAGCACAGAAACAAAGGTGGCGGAAAGAACAGCGTTTGAGCCGATTAGTAGACATGAAAATCAGCCTCTGCTCAGAAGGGAGGAATAAGAGGGAGATGCAATGCTAAGAAGCACGCAAACTAAAAAACAAACCGGGGTGTTGTGTTACTGTGGAGAGGGAGGGGATGGGGCGGGGGGGTTGGTAAGGGGGGAGTGACTGGCGGCCCTAAATTACAATTGCATTTGGGCTGCGATGGCAGCAGAGCTGGGCGACAGCGAGCAGAAAGACCCGAAGCTCGGTAATCCCAGCGTCATTATTTTTAATTGGCCGTGCAATAAAAGGCGCATTATGCTTAATGCCATTTCAGCTTCCCACGTGAAGTCACACAGGAGAAACAGACCTGTCAGATGAGTTAGGGAACGCTCTCTCTCTCTCTCTTTCTCTCTACTGCTCTCTCTCTATCCATTCTCTCTCTACCTCTCTCTCTCCTCCTGCTTTTCCCTCTCTCTCAAACTCTCCTCTTGTATTTCTTCCCTCTTTCCTTCTCTCCTTTGCTCTTTTGCTTGCTCTCTCTCTCCATCCGCTTACTTCCCTGTCCTTCCCTCTCTCCCTTTCTCCCTCCTCTGGAGATGAAAAATGAGTCTCTAGCATACCATTTTCAGAAATGAGCAAGAACTCTAGTGGTGTCTGAAAAGTGAAGGTTTTTCAATGGTTGTCTTTGACTTGGCTCATCCAGTTTGTGTTTACCCCCCTCCTGACTGTCCCGGGTTTCGAAAGAGCAAGTCAGCTGTGGCTCGTAAGTCGCAGATCATAAATGGGATTATTTTTCTCTTTTACTCCGATAAGCACCACCACAGGGGGTAGATTTATACCCCGTCTGCCTGCGACACAAACTTCTTTTGAGGACAATTTATTATTGGACTAATATTTTTGTTATTATTTTCTTTTCTTTCTTTTTTTAAACAAAAGCAATGATCCATCTGTAACTTCATGCAAAATGAGATAATTTCCTCAAAAATTAAATTTTAATTTATTTTGCTCATCAACCAACAATGTATATGCATACACAAATTATACGACACACCATAAAACTTTTCTAGATTCCACATCAGCAAGTTCCTGATTTAAAGAAGAACTAGTTAAGTATCACCTTCCCTGAGGTGGAATGGGTGTTGCATTTTTTACCTTCCCCCAGCATAGAAACACGGGTTTGAATGGGTGTTCTGTTTTTATGTTCCCCCCAGCATAGAGGCACAGGTTTGAATGGGTGTTTTGTTTTTAAGTTCCCCCCAGCATAGAGACACAGGTTTGAATGGGTGTTGTGTTTTTTACCTTCCCCCCAGCGTAGAGACACGGGTTTGAATGGGTGTTCTGTTTTTAAGTTCCCCCCAGCGTAGAGACATGGATTTGAATGGGTGTTGCATTTTTTACCTTCCCCCAGCGTAGAGACACGGGTTTAAATGGGTGTTGCGTTTTTTACGTTCCCCCCAGCGTAAAGACACGGGTTTAAATGGGTGTTGCGTTTTTTACCTTCCCCCCAGCGTAGAGCCTCGGGTTTGAACGGGTGTTCTGTTTTTTAAGTTCCCCACAGCGTAGAGACACGGGTTTAAATGGGTGTTGCATTTTTTACGTTCCCCCCAGCGTAAAGACACGGGTTTAAATGGGTGTTGCGTTTTTTACCTTCCCCCAGCGTAGGGGAACGGGTTTAAATGGGTGTTGCATTTTTTACCTTCCCCCAGCGTAGGGGAACGGGTTTAAATGGGTGTTGCGTTTTTTACGTTCCCCCCAGGGCAACGCCGTTACATTTAATGTGGGCACAGTTGCTCCGGACCCATTCAGCGATTCACTTCTGCAGTGACTGCATTAATATTTCATTATATTTTTTCCGCGGGACTGGGGGGGGGGGGGGGGGGCGGGGGGGCGATCGTTTTCTTCCCTGCTGCTGCGTCGGGCGAAGGCCGGTGTTCTAATCTGTCTCGAGCAGAGGAATTTAAAAAACAAATTTAAAATAAAGTTTGAAGGCAGGCAAAAAAGCAAAAGTGTGAATTTTTTGGGATGTTCTCTCTCTCTCTCTCTTTTTTTTGGGGGGGGGGGAAGTGTCAGAGACGGGGCGGGGCTCTGGGAGAGACGTCCCGCCGCGGAGAGAAGGAGCTGCAGGCACTAATTTCATGGGTTAGGCCTCGTCGGAGGAATCCTTCCGAATTCCCCGGTCACGTTCTGCGCCTGTCCTCCTGTTCTCCCGACCGCAAAGCGACCGCTGTTTTAAAAAAGATCACACCCTGCTCATCTGAGCACGGACCAGCCTGTCCTCCTGGTCTCCCGACCGCAAAGCGACCGCTGTTTCAAAAATAATCACACCCTGCTCATCTGAGCATGGACCAGCCTGGCCTCTCCTCTCGGCTATTTGTCCTGTGGTCACAGATGGACCGATCCTCATTGCCTTTGGCTCTGACCATAGAATGACCACAATTTTGTTTTACCTCATCCTGTTCCACTGATTGGTCTTCATTATCATCCTGTTCCTCTTGATTGGTCTTCATTATCATCCTGTTCCTCTTGATTGGTCTTCATTATCGTCCTGTTCCACCGATTACAGAATGAGCGCTCTGTCCTGCACAGTAACGAGAAAACAGGGGGAAATATTTACCTGTGTGTACCTCTGGAATTTAAACCACACACTGAAATATCTTAAGGACTGCTTTTTAGTGCAAAATATTTCAGAGATTTTGAAAAATTCAGTGTGTGTGTGTGTGTGTGTGTGTGTGTGTGTGTGTATGAGTGTATGCGTGAGTGCGTGTGTGAGTGTGTGCATGTGTATGTGTGTGTATGTGTGCATGTCCATGTGTGCGTGTGTGTGTGTGTGTATGTGTATGCGTGTGTGTGTGTTTGTGAATGTGTGTGTCTGTGCATGTGTGTGTTTGCGTGTATATACACGTGTGTGTGTGTGTGTGTGTGTGTGTGTACGTGTGCATGTGTGGGTGTGTGTGCATGTGGTGAAAGCATGGGGAGGGGGGGTGGTAATGTATGTATGTGAGTGTTGGGTGAGTGGTGGGGTGGGGGGGGGGGTGTTTTATTAATTCCTCAGCTCAGTTTCCAGCCTCTCTCCAAATTAATTTGATTTTTGTTTTTCTCAAACGGGGAGCTGCACAGATTAATGACGCGGAACCACAACGTTGTCATGGCGCTGATGTGCTTCGTCTGCGCGGGGAGAAATTTTTATTTATTTCGCTTTGTTTATTTATTTATTTTCCTTTTTCTCCATTGTCATTAGATAAGAGCGTCTAATGGGGAGGGGGCGGGTGGTGCTGCCAGTAATGGAGTCTGGTGTTCATGGGCCTCATCAGACCCCTGAACAACTAATAATAATAATAATAATAATAATAATAATAATAATAATAATAATAATAATAATAATAATAAATACATAAAAATAATAAGTATAAAAGTAATAAATAGTAAAAATAAAAATAATTATATATGTATTTTTTTGTGTTTGTGTGTGTGTGTATGTGTGTGTGTGTGGGTGTGTGGGTGTATGTGTGAGTATGTAATATTTTCAATGCGTGTCAATACTATTTTAAATGTGTATGTTTTATGTTAAAGAGAGTGCATGGTATTTTATTTGTGTATGTAATATTCTAATACAGGAGTGTAATATTTGCATTTTGCCCTCCTGTTCATAATTTAGTGTGAGTCAAATCCAACACAGCCATATTTGTTTAATCTCTTTCCAACTGTAAATAAGCCCACTCAAGAGTTTCTCTTTTCCGATTTTATTTCTTTTTTTTATTTTGGCAAAATTGGTATCTGACTGTTATGTTTATAATTAAAACACAAACAGTACACTAACCCACTCGTCCACCACCTGGGTGATGCGGCCATTTTGTGCCAAAACGTTCACCAGAGCTAAGATGGAAGGAATTACTGTGCTGGTTAAAGTGATTTAACTGGCTCAGCAAAAGAGGACATGGTTGCCAGATTGAGAAAGCAGGAGTTTGGCACGAATTCCCCCCCTTCCCTGCCCTCCCCTACTCTTTTTGACAAGTGACATGGGATTTTTAATTTTTAGATGCTGGTGCAATTCTTGTACAGTCCTGAAATAAATAAAATTAAAAAAAATAAAATATATATATATTTTGCTTTGGGATGTTCTCTCTCTCTCTCTTTTTTTGGCATATATATATATATATATATATATATATATATATATATATATATATATATATTTGCCAACAATCAAAGCAAACTTTTTTCATACGAATGTAGTTTTGAGTTCTGAAGATCTCCCAGGGAAAGGTTATTTTAAAGTGAACCCATCTCAGCTGCTTGTCTGTTTCTCAAATCCCAAATGGCGACCGACAGAAGCACACGCTGGCAGTACTCAAACAGCCGTTGTCAGCGAGACGGGCTGTTTAAAACTCACATCTCCGGACTGGAATCACCGAGTCTCTTTCCTCTGCTTCATCAGTTCTCAGAGATCACAGATGGGTTTTTTTTCCTCCAAGAAACTGTGCAGTAATGAACCAGCATTGCTAAACCGTACAGACCTGCTCGTGAGATCTCACACTAAAGCTACGTGTTAATGTTATATCAATATGCAGGTCGCCTAGATAGCGGAACTCTGGTCGTTAGCCCTGCAGGGTCATCCACGTCGGGAGGATTTGGCGGGAGGGTTTCTGCCCATCTCATTGTGTTAGAGTGCCCCCTCTGGCCTTACGTGGACCTGCAGCAGTGACATACATTAACCCTTTAAGGTGAGAGCTCGCAAACACGTGATTAGAATGTTCTTAACTGAACATTCTAATGCTGATGTAACGATCACCACGGGCGACTGAAAGCAGCGGAGCTCTAGAGCGCTCAGAATCAGACTCAGAGTGTCTCAGAGAAGGCATTCCGGAAAGCCTATAACTCTTCGACGGGTTGTTAAGCGCGCTCCCCTGACGCGCCGACTTCGCCGCCCGGCCCCGCCCCTCTTCGGCGGCGCGGCGGCAACGGTCTCCCGGGGAGATGACGGACAGCGTCACGGAAACGGCGGGATCCCCCTGAGGAACGGCGAGCAGCGGGAGGCCCGCCGCGCCGAGCGCTAACTGGCTTCACGAGACGTAGCCGCGGCACATCAGTCATTTATTTATTAATACCCAACGCCGTTATGACACGGTTATATAAAAATGCTTTTCTTCCTATCCAACATGACATCAAAAAAAGTGTCAAACACAAATCACAGGAGGAAAAAAAGGGCTACGTTCGATTTTTTTTTTTTGATTTTTCAAAGAATGGATGAACGTGCTGGAAAATGTTATGTTAAAAATATGAGGATATTTCGGATGCGGTTCTGTCTGTACAAGACAGGGAGGTGCCAGAGCATTGAACAGCTTGCTGGAGGCCCTCAGGCCCTCGGGGAGTTCAAGCCCAGGCTTGTCGCAGAGCCGGATGCTCTCCAAACAGCACATGCTAAGTACACAAATAGCACCAGATGCTAAGTACGCAAATAGGACCAAATGCTAAGTACGCAAATAGCAGCGCATGCTAAGCACACAAATAGCAGCGCATGCAAAGTACGCAAATAGCAGTGCATGGTAAGTACACAAATAGCAGCACATGCTAAGTACACAAATAGCACCAAATGCTAAGTACACAAATAGCAGCGCATGGTAAGTACACAAATAGCAGTGCATGCTAAGCGGCCCGTTCTCCTCTCTCCCACCTTTACGCTCTCAGATATTTCGAGAACACGACAGAATCGGACATGGGACGCAGCAACCCGGTGAAGAATGCTGTTGACACTGAAAATTCTAAATTACAGAAAAAAAAAAATAAAAGTCGTCCATGTTGAAATAAGATCGCAAGAGTAGCGGGCGTTAGCGTGCTTTGTCCAAAAAAAGAAAAAAAAAAGAAAAAAAATAAACAAATAAAATACGGCCTCACAAAGCAGGCTTACAGTGACCATATCATAACAAACGCATGTACTGCGTCCCCCCCCTTCCCCTCCCCCCCTTCCCCTCCCCCACTACTGCCTGAATAACAGCCTGAGGGTTTTGTGACAAACGATCGTTTCCCAGGAGGCAGCTCAGCCCAATACGGCCCAAATGGCGTTCGTTCCGCGAACGAGCGCGAGGCCCCGCCGCCGTCCTGCCGCGGCGGTTCCCCCATTAGGCGGAAAACGAGCGCATATTTACAGGGTCGCGGCGTGCGGGCGCGAGGGCCGCTGTTTACCGAAAAACAGCCTCTTTCATTAACGGGGAAAAAAAACCCACAACCCGCGAAATATACGACACGATTTTACTCGGTCTCGTGACAAATGTCTCGCACGTTTGTTTCCCCGCCTTGTCTCGGTCCCGGAAGATGACAACCCGATGAATAATTCAGCCGCTGAACTGGAAACGGCGTTATCTAGAATCACATTTTTTTTGTTTTTGTGAGGGACGTTCATTTCGGCAGGAAGTGGAGGACTGAGCGATTGCTGCGCTCATATGAGAGGCCTGGTACTGAAACACGGGGGGAGCCATTTCAGGGGCGCACCAAACCGGCTTTGCCGGGACGCCACACTCTCTCATTCTCTGTTTCTTTCTCCTTCTCTGTTTTTCTTTATTCCTCTTTGGCTCTCCCTCTCTTTCACTTGCTAGCTTATAACTGTCACCCTTGTTTGCTTTCTTCTCTCTTTGCCTCTCTCTCTCTCTCCCTCTCCCTCTCCCTCTCCCTCTCCCTCTCCCTCTCTCCCTCCCTCCCTCTCTCTCCCCCTCTCTCTTTCTCTCTATCTCTCTCTCTCTCCCTCTCTCTCTCCCTCCCTCCCTCTCTCTCCCTATCTCTCCCCCCCTCTCTTTCTCTCTATCTCTCTCCCCCCCTCTCCCCTCTCTCCCTCTCTCCCCCACCCTCTCTCTCTCTCTCTCTCTCCCTCCCCCCCTCTCTCCCTCTCTCCCTCTCTCCCCCACCCTCTCTCTCTCTCTCTCTCTCTCCTCCCTCTCTCCCTCCTGGCTGTGGTGACTGACTGACAGCTGTGGCGTTATTGGCGGTTTTGGATGCTGACTCGGTGGCGGCGGTGACGGCGGAGTTGTGCGGCACGCGGGCGTCGGCATTTCGGCGGACGGGGGCCTGGCGGGCGTGGGCGACGGCGGCGGGATGACGGATGGGCATCATTTACCGCGGGGGGGGGGGGGGGGGGGGGCATCAGCGGGCTGCCCACACCCCCCCCCCCCCCCCCACAGCTGCGTCCCGTTAAACGAATCGGAGGGGGGTAATTAATCTGGGTCCGGGCCGAGGCGGTGGGGAGACGCGGAACGCTGCGGATATCCGCCATTTTACGGCTGGTCTGAGCGGGCCTGCGGCACACGGGCTCATCACCGCTCCATTCACCAGCTGCCAAGTCCCGCAGACTGGCGCTAACACAGCACTACGGCTAACATTCACTTTCCCCGAGAAAGAGAACATACTCACATCATTAAAATAATACTATTACTAATACTATTACTGCTGCTACTACAACCACTACTTTTACTACTAATAATAATACTAATACTATTACTATTGCTACTACAACTACTACTTATACTACTAATACTAATACTATTACTGCTGCTACTACAACCACTACTTATACTACTAATACTATTACTATTACTGCTGCTACTACAACCACTACTTCTACTACTGATAATAATACTAATACTATTACTGCTGCTACTACAACTACTACTTCTACTACTGATAATAATACTAATACTATTACTATTGCTACTACAACTACTACTTCTATTAATAATACCACTACTACTACTACAACTACTACTACTACTACTACTGCTACTACTACTAATAATAATAATACTATTACTAATACTACTACTACTTACACTACTACTACTATTATTAATAATATTAATAATAATACTAATACTACTACAACTAATACCTCCCTCTACTAGTAATAATAAAAATAATAATAAGAATAAACATTGTTCATTCTTGTTTAGAGTCAAGCCGCTGCTCGAGGAATGCCACTGCCCTGAATGTCACTTTTTAAAAAGCTATCATGGCATTAGCGAGAGAGGTGGCGATTCACTCTACACCTGGCTGGCGGGGCTGCCAGCAGCAGCCTTAATCCACGGTAAATGCTTCTGAATTACGTTTACACATTCTCCTATTATTATTATTTATTTATTCATTTATTTATTAATCTTGGGCTCGGTGTCCTTGCTGGAAGGCGTTAATCTTCAGCTGACCCGATACGCATATTAATATCAGAATGGCGGTGTGAGCAGATGCGGGCGATAAGACTGGCGGGCGGTCAGCTGTCCCAACGCGGAGAGCGCGTCTCTGTATCTTAATGGAATCGGACGCTGGACGCAGGTCCCGGGTCGCGCGTCCCATCGCCGCGGTAACCACTTAATACACGCTCCTGCGGGTACGCGTGCTCCCGGGAGAGAGGGGTGCATGCTGGGACACGGAGTGCACTCCAGCGGCCCGAGGCGCGTCGCCAGGCAACGAGCATTTGTGGAGAAAAAAAGGGAGAAAACATTTTTACAAGTTCAAAAATACTGCGAACATGCTACGAACAACAACCACTACAACAAACAAATAAACAAAACACAGACAAATAAATTGGCTTGATAAAGCTATGGCCTGCTGGGTATTTCAGGAAACAGGATCACTGAGTTAGCTGGATAACTGCGCTGAGTAAAACCCGGAACAGCTCTTTTTTTATTGCAGTCCATGTTCCAGATTTGGGGGGGGGCTTCCGGATTTTACTCAGTAACCCTGCTTCCTGAAACAGGGCCTTGAATACTCCTGAGTGTTTTGGCTTTGTGACACCAAACGCGGTGGATATGTCCCCGTTTTCGCATCCCTCCTCCTTCAACTCGAGCCCTTTCTCACGCTACGCGCAGCAGTTGACACGCTCAGTTCCGAAAAGCAAAAGTTTACATTTCTTATGGGGGAAAAAATTGATTCTGGAAAATTCTAATTCAGGTTCAATTTAATGCACTTCAGACACTGCTGCACTTCATGCCAAAGGCTGCCCTACTTTTAACGGTCCTTCTCTGGAGCGGTGGCGTCCGGTCTCTCTGTCCTGTGCGTTTACGGGGGTCACCTGGTACCAGTACCCCCCCCCACACCTTCAGGGAATGAAGATCAAGCTCATAATTCAGGGGTTGTCAAAAAAAACCAAAAAAAAAAAACCAACAATACCGAGGACCGGGGGTGCCAATTGCAATTAAGGGGAGCGCAGTTTCAGACAAGTGGCCTAATGAGTTTTAATATTCACCCAAACGCGAGCCAGAGCCCTGCCTCAGGAGGCTCTAATGGGGCCCCCGACTGCCTAATTAGCGAAAACATTAACGATCCGCGGCGTCCAATCAGAGAGACCGAAACCCTCCCCATTCGGAGGGAGGGGGGGGGGGGCGGGCCCGTGTGAGAAAAACGCTCCAATCAGCCGCCTGCCCCGTGACGGATAACCACATTTTAATTGGCTCGTGCCAGTTCTCCTGGAAACGGCCCGGTTCAGCTCGCACCAAGGCGCTAAAATGCCAGGAGACGTTAATAATCTGTTTTTTATTTTTTGCGTCGAGATTACGAATGTGTCTGACCTCGGTTTCAGAGCCAGCGAGAAACTTTGGAATCAGATCTAGGACTGAAGAACTTTAAGGTTAAAACAAAATAATAACGGAACTAGGTTAAGGTAAATTAGCCAGTTAGTCAAATACAGTAAATGTGTTCGAGTAAGTTACAAGTTAACTGGACATTGGGCCTTTGAAACCAAAATGGAGGAAATGCATCAACAGGATTAGATTTGGTTTTCATTATTCACCCAATTTATTCTTAGTACCCTTAGTTTGTTGGCATTTCTTTCTTTAACATTGCCCAATTTGTTGGCATTTGATTGGCACATCCCTTGGTCTATGAGTGTTTCATTCTTCATGATTGAAAAGAATGACCGCCATGTGAATATTTCTTTGTGGGGGGGGGGGGGGGGGGGGGGGGGCATTAAAGGAATATTCCAGAAAGCGGAAGTGAACTCCTGACTGCCCAGCTGTGTTAGACCCAGTCGGGTTCGGATGGAGAGCAGAAGATGTGTTTTGATGCCCCCATGGGGGGTAAAGCCAGGGGGGTCGGGAAGGAAGCTGGGGGGGGGGGGGGGGCAGTTCCCCGGACATTAATCACAAACCCCAAAAATTGGAAAAAACATTTAAATAACAACACTGAATTCTGGGAAGGTTCTTATCACCAGGTGTCACTGACAGTTGCTCCGTGTGATGTTCGCTCATTTTGAGGTATTTAACGAAGGCTACACTTCGAAAGGTCAAGAGCAAAATCCACTCTGGCTGCATTACATTTACCTCTGATAAAGTCTGACCCGTCGAGTAGCAAATACAGTAAATATTAAATATTATATGGAAATAACACTGACGATTGTGCTGTGTGGGATTAAAGGGTTCTCAGCCAGGATGAGTGCAGGTTTAGTGACCACGGTGGGAATGGTACTGCACTTGTGAAGATTTTTCTCTGCTGTCTCCACAAAAAGGGGAGGTGTGTAAATCGCATGTGTACAGGTGTGTCAGTATGGTTTGGGTGTGTAAATTGCATGTGTACAGGTGTGTCAGTACTGTTTAGGTGTGTAAATCGCATGTGTACAGGTGTGTCAGTACTGTTTAGGTGTGTAAATCGCATGTGTACAGGTGTGTCAGTACTGTTTAGGTGTGTAAATCGCATGTGTACAGGTGTGTCAGTACTGTTTAGGTGTGTAAATCGCATGTGTACAGGTGTGTCAGTACTGTTTAGGTGTGTAAATCGCATGTGTACAGGTGTGTCAGTACTGTTTAGGTGCGTAAATCGCATGTGTACAGGTGTGTCAGTATGGTTTGGGTGTGTAAATTGCATGTGTACAGGTGTGTCAGTACTGTTTAGGTGTGTAAATCGCATGTGTACAGGTGTGTCAGTACTGTTTAGGTGTGTAAATCGCATGTGTACAGGTGTGTCAGTACTGTTTAGGTGTGTAAATCGCATGTGTACAGGTGTGTCAGTACTGTTTAGGTGTGTAAATTGGGGGGTAGGTAGGGTTGATATTGATGATATCATAAACACACTGCTGGCTGGCAGGTTGGGGGTGTTGATTTCCAACTCTCCCCAAAATTGAACGCGCTGATGGTGATTTTAAAAAAAAGGAAAAATTTTCCTTTGTCTGCACAGTTGTTAAAAACAGGTTATGCTTTGTGAGGTTTCAATATATCGGAGGAACATAATATAATCACATTTTGTACTTTCTCATTTGCTTTTTTATTTTTAATTCTCAGCCCACACCGGAGACGGAGATGGCATGAGAGGATTAAACCGCCGCGATTAAAATCGAATCCCGTCACAGTCACTCGAGGATCATATCAAACTTCAATTAAAGTCCTGCGCTCTGGCTGTTTTATTTAAAGCACGGCGGGGTTTCCGCCCACGAAGCCGCGAACCTCGCCTGGGTTCAGGGGCCGTTACGCCACTCCTCCGCCCCGCCCGGACGACGCAAAAATATTTCAATCTGGCCGGAGTTTGCCGGGGGCCTGTCGGCATGAGACCGGCGGGATTGCTTTCTGACTCTCCGTTTTTGCGGATCAAGAGTCCGGAATACTAGCGGGTGCTGTGTGAGGGGAGCGGAGGGGTCGGGCAGTTTAAGAATAAACATTTATATTATGATTTTCTTTTTCTTTTTAAACGCATATTTTTGTGTATTTTTAGGTGAAAACATAATAGAATCCTGAGGCTATCCAGGACCAGTGTTGGACACCCCTGCATTAAAGTGATGAGCACACGACACATTTATCCACACACACACACACACACACACACACACACACACACGTGCATCCACAAGCACACACACACACACACACGCACACACACACACACACATGTGCATCCACAAACACACACACACACACACACACACACACACACACACACACACACACACACGTGCATCCACAAACACACACGCACACACACACACACACACACACACACACATACACACACACACACACACACACACACACGCACACACACACACACACGTGCATCCACAAGCACACACACACACACACACACACACACACACACACGCACTCACATACACACACACACACACACACACGTGCATCCACAAGCACACACACACACACACACACACACACACACACACACACACATATACACACACACACACACACACACACGTGCATCCACAAACACACACACACACACACGCGCACATGCACACATGCACACACATTCAATATCAATAGCATGTAATCTGGAAATTTAAATTGATTTATTGAATTTGTTTTTAAAAAGTAATCTGTTTTGATTTTTGAGTTTTTGTTCTCACCTTTAAGGGGGTCATACCCTCTGGAGACCAGGCAAATTATTATTCTTTTTTGGCATAATACATGTGTCTTTGACGGCAAGAACATGCTGCAGGGAAAATGTCCCCAGTAGTGTAGGTTTCAGCGCAGTAGATTATGATGCTCTTGAGATGAAGACCAGAGACTTATGACTCAGGAGCTGGGCTCGTATAAATAGGGTCTACTCACAGCATCGCTGACGGCCGGTGATGTCTAACTTTGATTCCACAATCAGGGCCTAAATGTCTGAGGGGTGTTTCTGAATCCGAGTCAAAAAATTTGGAGTCTTTTGTCGCCAGCGTGAAGTGGCGGATTGAGCGAGAGAGAAAACACAATGGTTTTGGTCAGGCACGGTTGGGCGAACAAGCTCATTAAAGCGTTGAGTGGATCTGCCAATGGCTTCGCCCAGGATGTGACGGCTTTCATTTCGAGGTCCGGAATCGGGATGTGGATGCGGACGCCCTGGCAACCGTAACCAGGGAAACTGTGCCAACTCTTGTGCCAGGCGAGTCGCAGCTGACGTGTTTGATACCCGAGCATGTGCGTGTGTGTGTGTGTGTGTGTGTGTGTGTGTGTGTGTGTGTGTGTGTGTAGGTGTGTCTGTGTCTGTGTGAGTGTGTGTGCATATGTTTGAGTGTGTGTGTAAGTGTGTGTGTGAGTGAGAGAGAGAAAGAGAGAGAGGGAAAGAGAGAGAGAGAAAGAGAGAGATCTTTTTGGGTATTTTCTGTGTGGGAAACCTAAATGAAGCAGCAAACTATTCCATCATAAATAATCTCTGTAGAACATTTCAGAAACCATGGCGACCATCTTAAAAAGGCAGGGTTACAAGAAGAACTATGACCCTTTACCCTTATGACCCTTAACCCCTATGACCCTTGACCCCGTTACCTGGCACTGGTGTCATTAGACTGAGGTTATAGAGATAGGCTGTTCTGTTGTACTTGTAATAGTAATAGCACAAGTATAAAACCAGTCAGCATCCAGTCAGCAATCACAAGTGTCATTCTGTGGAATTTGACTGCACTCATAACATTCATGAACACACTTGAAACTCATTCCTATTTATTCCTGCTTTCAGATTTTTCTCATCAGTAATTAATTTAACTTCAGCTTTTTTTCTTATGACTTGTTACAATGTGATCACTCAGTCATTACTAATTACAGTGTAATTACTCAGTTATTACTAGTTACAGTGCGATTACTCAGAAATTTAGATCTTTTAAAGTGGAAGGAGTTTTTGTGTTAGGGCACTGACACTGGTCCTTGTTTGTTTGATATTGATAGAAATTGCTGTTGGAAGAAAAGATCTTTACCCGGGTTTCCTATGTTTCAGAAAGCACCCAGTGAACAGGGGAACAGGAGGCACCCAGTGAACAAGGGAACAGGAGGAAATGGATGAGAGCACCCAGTGAACAGGGGAACAGGAGGCACCCAGTGAACAGGGGAACAGGAGGCACCCAGTGAACAGGGGAACAGGATGACATGTCTGAGAGCACCCAGTGAACAGGGGAACAGGAGGCACCCAGTGAACAGGGGAACAGAGGCACCCAGTGAACAGGGTAACAGGAGGCACCCAGTGAACAGGGGAACAGGATGACATGTCTGAGAGCACCCAGTGAACAAGGGACAGGAGGCACCCAGTGAACAGGGGAACAGGAGGCACCCAGTGAACAGGGGAACAGGATGACATGTCTGAGAGCACCCAGTGAACAGGGGAACAGGAGGCACCCAGTGAACAGGGGAACAGGAGGCACCCAGTGAACAGGGGAACAGGAGGCACCCAGTGAACAGGGGAACAGGAGGCCATGTCTGAGAGCACCCAGTGAACAGGGGAACAGGAGGCACCCAGTGAACTGGGGAACAGGAGGCACCCAGTGAACAGGGGAACAGGAGGCCATGTCTGAGAGCACCCAGTGAACAGGGGAACAGGAGGCACCCAGTGAACAGGGGAACAGGAGGCACCCAGTGAACAGGGGAACAGGAGGCACCCAGTGAACAGGGGAACAGGAGGACATGTCGTAGCGCACCCAGTGAACAGGGGAACAGGAGGACATGTCTGAGAGCACCCAGTGAACAGGGGAACAGGAGGCACCCAGTGAACAGGGGAACAGGAGGCACCCAGTGAACAGGGGAACAGGAGGACATGTCTGAGCGCACCCAGTGAACAGGGGAACAGGAGGACATGTCTGAGAGCACCCAGTGAACAGGGGAACAGGAGGCACCCAGTGAACAGGGGAACAGGAGGCACCCAGTGAACAGGGGAACAGGAGGCACCCAGTGAACAGGGGAACAGGAGGTACCCAGTGAACAGGGGAACAGGAGGCACCCAGTGAACAGGGGAACAGGAGGTACCCAGTGAACAGGGGAACAGGAGGAAATGTTCAGCGCGGTCTGCACTGTTCAGTAATTACGGACCCATCTGTCTCTCCCTCTGCACAACAAGCACAAAATGTCCAATTACACATCAATTGAAACTCTAATTAGTTTGGCCAAATTTCTCTGCGGCGCATGTTAATGGGTGAAGGTGAAGGTGGGGAGGGGGGAGGGGGTAGGAGGTGGCACACATGGGAAAGGTGAGAAAAACCTATTAAATGAATTAAGCCAAATTCAGAAACCGGAGAGCAGGTGCGGCCAGAGGAAGCCCCCGAGGACTAGTTTACAGACCTAATCCAGACCTAATCCAGACCTAATCCAGACCTAATCCTGACTTAATCCTGACTTAATCCAGACTTAATAAAGGTTTAACTGGGGCCTAATGCAGGTCTAATGCAGGTCTAATTCAGGTCTAATGCAGACCTTATGTGCTATTCATTATTGGTACATCAAACCATCCAAAAATGCATTAATCCCAAGACTTTAGTCTCTATTTTATTTTTCCGGCACCACTCAATATCTGTCTGATTTTAGGCATATGTAACAAAACCACACAAGACAACAGCATCCACCTTCCTGAGGCCAGACGACTGCATCTTACTCAGGTCAAAAGCGCCTTTAACGTCTCTGAGGATCTGAGCTCGCAGAGCAGAGCAGAGCAGAGTTTGACCCCCCCCCCCTCCCCGAGAGCTGAACGGAGCCCCACATCGCCCCCCCGTTGTCTCTCTTTCACCCCGCGATATTTCGGAGTGCTTTTTTCAAATTTGTTTTTGTCTCGTTTATAATTGCGCATAAAAATGAGAACGCGTGAGCGTGTAAATATTGCCCCTGGGAACTCCGGGAGGGGGCTGGGGGTTGGGGGGGGGGCTCTAAATAGATAATGAGCGCTGATTTATAATCCCCCCCCCAGCCCCCGCTGGCTAATTTGGGCAGATTGCGGGCGGTGCGCGCGGGGCAGGTGCAGAGGGTTTTCGGGGGGTAAGGTGACGGCGTTCGCGGCGCTGGCGCTGGCGAGCCCTGATTAGCCCTGTAATCAGCCCCGAGCGCTGCTGATTATTAGCTCCTCTCCTCTGCTCTCCTCTCCTCTCCTCTGTGCCATCTCCAGGGAATCTGCCACCCTGATTACCGCAGCCCACACCGCTCGCATCTCCACATGTCAGCTTCGCATATCCCCTCTCTCTCTGTCTGTTTCTCTCTCTCTCTGTTTCTCTCTTTCTGTCTCTCTGTCTGTTTGTCTCATCACTCTCTCTCTCTGTTTCTCTCTCTTTCTCTCTGTCTGCTTCTCTCTCTCTTTCTCTCTGTCTGTTTCTCTTTCTCTCTGTCTGTTTGTCTCCATCACTCTCTCTCTCTCTGTTTCTCTCTCTCTGCCTCTGTCTCTCTGTCTGTTGGTCTATCTGTCTCACTCTCTCTCTCACTATCTGTCTCTCTCTTTCTACCTGTCTGTCTCTATCTCTGTCTCCCTCCCTCCCTCTCTGTCTTCTGCTACTCTGTCTTTGTCCCTTTCTCTCTCTTCCATCCCTTTCAGCTCTCTCACTCATTGTCCCTTTCTCTCTCTCTTCTTCTCTCTTATCCCTTTCTCCCTTTCTCCCCCCTCCCCATCCTGGCCCCACTCCACCGTTCTTAATCATGAGTTCAGTTTGTCCCCTGACTATGACTCAGTGTTCCGGATCCTTCTCTCACAAGAAAGGCAACAAATGTCACTGAAGAAAGGATAACCATCCGTCCTCCCTCTCTTCTGTGTGCAGGGTTTAAGAGGCCTTCAGAACCACCCCGGAGCCCAGCTGGGCTTTTAGAGAGCCTGCGTTCGCCTGCCTGCTCCAAGCTCGAATGCCCTCCTAGTTTAGAGTGTTCCTAATGATGAACCCTTTGTGTCAAAGAAACTGGCCTGCACCTGCTTAGTGTCCATAACTCACTTATAAACTCCGACACGTGTCAACACGTGGTCTTGTTCAGTAATGACTGAGTGTTCTGTAATGGAATGGAGATGCCCTACTGAGTGTTCTGTAATGGAATGGAGATGCCCTACTGAGTGTTCTGTAATGGAATGTAGATGCCCTACTGAGTGTTCTGTAATGGAATCTAGATGCCCTACTGAGTGTTCTGTAATGGAATCTAGATGCCCTACTGAGTGTTCTGTAATGTAATGTAGATGCCCTACTGAGTGTTCTGTAATGGAATCTAGATGCCCTACTGAGTGTTCTGTAATGTAATGTAGATGCCCTACTGAGTGTTCTGTAATGGAATCTAGATGCCCTACTGAGTGTTCTGTAATGGAATCTAGATGCCCTACTGAGTGTTCTGTAATGTAATGTAGATGCCCTACTGAGTGTTCTGTAATGGAATCTAGATGCCCTACTGAGTGTTCTGTAATGTAATGTAGATGCCCTACTGAGTGTTCTGTAATGGAATCTAGATGCCCTACTGAGTGTTCAGTAATGGAATGCAGATGCCCTACTGAGTGTTCTGTAATGGAATGCAGATGCCCTACTGAGTGTTCTGTAATGGAATGCAGATGCCCGACTGAGTGTTCTGTAATGGAATGTAGATGAAAACGACTACATGCAGCCCAATAAATAAAAAAAGTTGTGGAGACAAACAAAGAAACAAACAAACAAAATTTCCTGTAAGAATCCTGACATGTTTTTGTGTCAGATGCATTATTAAAAGGATTTATTGACAGCTAATTTCACAAGCAGTGGAACCAGCTTATACTGCAAGGCCATCATCTAAAATGGCTCCAAGACGTATGGTGCCATTTCTTGTGTTTTTGATGAGCATGAGGTGAAGGTAATGAAATCTCGGTTGTGTAAAGGTTAAACCTGAATACACACATCTGCATTCAGATGGCAGGGAGATGGATCGGCAACGTATCGGTGTTTGATTAAGAGCATCGCCGGCCTGGATAGTCCAACAGAAGAGCACGATCTGGGCCACTATTCCAGAGCTCATACCACTACTCAGAAACGGCTAACATGAAGTTCTTAGAAAGTTCAGCAGAGAGACAGAGAGAATGCCATCCTGCACAGCATTCTGCTGCGTGTCACGAACTGACACGATGTTCAGTTTACATTCAGGAAATTACTCATTTCTTTCTGGATTTCGTTTTTAAAGGTTAGTTTTTGGGGGCAGGTGGAAATTAGGCCTTTATTTTAACCTGCTGGCAGAGATAAAAAAATTTTAAAAAAACATCACGACTTTCTCAAAGAGAACATCTTAATATCGCTTGCGTAATCATTCCAAAATTGATCTTAAATGAGTTTCAGAGTTTCCAAGTAATTTATTATTATTATTATTTAAAAAGAAAAAAAGATTAATAAAAAAACGTCTTCGTCATTGTGATGAAGGCAAATATAAAATAATGAAGATTTGCGGAGTCAGAATTGGCCTTTAATAACCGCCAGGCTGCGGGAGTGTAATTACGCTCTATTTACACACTGAGAACGCTGTTTGCTTTGTTCTTACGCATCGCATTATGGTGCGGACTTTTCAATGTGTGCTAGTTACGCGGTGGAATAGACTGGGCTATGACAGGGCTGCCGACGGGCAGGAATCAAGGCCTACTTAAACCCCGACGCATTTCAATCTCCCCTGTGACTCATGAATTCATATCTGCCCCGGCAGAGCTGGGGCAGGGGTACTTTCGCCCTTAAACCAGGAGAGAGGGCTCCTGATGGATCTGGGCCCCTCGGAATTCAGCTGGAGATCAGAATTCCCAGAATTCTCCGCTTCCCTCCTGCGAGTCGCTGCCTCGGCCTCCTGCCGGCTGTTTTGGCGACAGCTGCGGTGGCGCTTCGACAGACGCGCGTTCGGGCTTCCTGTGTAAACAAACGACGGCGCAAAAAAAACAAAGAAAACAGGAAGAGCAAACAGAACCGCGTGCCTCTGCTTACAACACACGCCAAGGAGATAAACACCACTCCTGCTCCTGCGACAAAACTGTGATGTGCGTGAGTGTGTGAGAGTGCGTGTGTGTGAGTGTGTCAGTCTATGTGTGCGGCGTGTGTGTGTGTGTGAGTGAGTGTGTGTGTGTGTGTGCGTGTGTCAGTCTATGTGTGCGGCGTGTGTGTGTGTGTGTGTGTGAGCGAGTGTGACAGAGAGAGCGGGAGGTTGTTGATCAGGAGAACAGGCTCTCACCAAGATTCTCTGCTCATCCATCTCTGCTCACATTTACCACACGCTGGCTTTCTTCCTCCTCCTCTTCTTCCTCACTGTGGTTCAGAAGCATCACTGGGAGCGACAGATTTTTACATTTAAATATTTAAACAAATCTGTGAATTTAACCCAAAAACACACTGAAATGAACCGTGCCTCGAAAAAAAGAATCTCTGTGGTGTAAATATTAGCAAAAACAAGTGGAATAAATGTTCCACTTCTGTTAAACAACACCAGTACACCACAGAAATCAAGTTTTTAAAAAACTTTTACATGTACAGTTAACAGTAACAGATGCATAGATACAGTCCACAGACGTGCATGCGGGAATCTTTCTTTAAGATGTGGATGAGACTGGGGGCGACATAGCTCAGGAGGTAAGAGCGGTTGTCTGGCAGTCGGAGGGTTGCCAGTTCGATCCCCTGCCCTGGGCGTGTCGAAGTGTCCCTGAGCAAGACACCTAACCCCCTAATTGCTCCCAACAAGCTGATTGGTACCTTGCATGGCAGCCTTTCACCGTTGGTGTGTGTGTGAATGGGTGAATGAGATGCATCAATTGTAAAGCCCTTTGGATAAAAGCGCTATATAAATGCAGTCCATGTACCATTTACTTTAAACCGAGGTCCTGACTCACTGCAGTCATTAAAGACCCCATGACACTCTTCGAAAAGTGTACAGGATTCCCAGGTGTCTTGGCTAAATTCCCAACTTGGCTCGCTCTACCTGCCACCTAATTCATCCCCTGGTATAATAGGCAAAAAAAGTTCTCTCCCTCTCCACCTTAGCTGATGTGTGGTGAGCATTCTGGCACAAAATGGCTGCCATGCATCACCCAGGTGGGGGCTACACATTGGTGGTGGGTGAGGAGAGTTCCCCCTCATCACTGTAAAGCCTCTGGAAAAGTGCTATATAAAAGTAATGTTTAATTAATTAATTAATATAAAAGTAATGTTTAATTTAATGAATTAATTAATTAATTAATTAATTCATTAATTCATTAATTCATTAATTCATTCATTCATTCATTCATTCATTCATTCATTCACTCATTCATCCACACAGTCATTCATTCATTCATTCAATCAATCAATCAATCAACCAATCAATAAATCAATCATTCATTCACACTGACCCCCATGAGAAATGGTTCATGCAGACTAATATTAACGTCATGCCCTCTCAACTACTTCAAAGTTCCTGAAGTAGGACGAGTACATTTTTAAAAACGATCCTACAGTTAGAAAGACTCTTCTGGTTAAATTGAGAGTTAAGCAGACTGGATGAAAAACCAGTGACAAACAGCATGTAGAAATGCATTCAAATGATGAAATAGTGAATATCTGCTGACTGAGATTTGGATGCAGGGTGGGGGCGTGTTCAGCTGAAGCACAGAGGGTACTGCACACGCAGGTCTGCCCAAACAGTCGATACACCCAGCACCAGAGCCGCAATTCAGCCAGACATGTTCTGATTTATTAACACTGAGGACAATGAGAACCTTTCTGCTGCGGCTGTTTTAATTTACAGAGGTTGATTCCAGCTTTTCCATCGAGCCAAAAGAAGGATGGGAAGAAAGACAGAAAGAGATACAAGGAAAGAAAGAAAAAATAAAAATTTATTGGAAAAATCGGAGCAAACCAAATTAATCACAGCTTCAAACCTCATTGAGGATTTTTATCTTCAAGAAGGATGCCTTCCTGTTAAATCCATTTCATTCAGTGAAATGTTCAGTGTTTGCTGCTGCTGCCCTCCCTACTGCGAAACGCATGTCATTTCAGTTTGTAGGGCTACGAAACAAACAGAATCATAATGCTTTGTGTTCTACAAATTTTACAATATATACTTTGGTCTAATGTACAGAAATAAGCTTTAAAAAAAAAAACACTACAAAAAAACGAAAAAATAAGCTAGAAAGAACACAGTTTCCGTTCCGCCTGAAGTGGCCTCACCTCGAGTCTGAAAGATTGTAAGGCCGCTGCGTTAATTTCCTGCTCATTCTCCTGCCCTTAATAACACAAAAAGTCCTGAAACAGCACTGAGCGAGGAGGAAAAAAAAAAAAGTTAAAAACCTTTTGTAATTGCGATCGCCATGGCGACGGCGGAACACCAGGATGACTATCGCCACGGCGATGCTCACATCTCATCACTAGGGAACAGGGTCTCTCCCTCTTCTCCCCCCCCCCCACTCTTCTTTTAAAATTGAAAGTAGATAACACTTTTTTTTTTTTTTTTGTGCTTTACAGAGAGCTGTCTCCTTTGGGCAAAAACAGGTATGAACGGTTAATGCCATTATCCACAGAAAAACGCACCGATCAGCCAACTGCCGAACTCTCCGCATGCTCGCGCTCCTGCCGCTCAGAGCCACACTCTCCACACGCTCCTGCCGCTCCTGCCGCTCAGAGCCCAACTCTCCACACGCTCCTGCCGCTCGGAGCCCAACTCTCCACACACTCCTGCCGCTCCTGCCGCTCGGAGCCCAACTCTCCACATGCTCCTGCCGCTCGGAGCCCAACTCTCCACACGCTCCTGCCGCTCAGAGCCCAACTCTCCACACGCTCCTGCCGCTCGGAGCCCAACTCTCCACACGCTCCTGCCGCTCGGAGCCCAACTCTCCACACGCTCCTGCCGCTCAGAGCCCAACTCTCCACACGCTCCTGCCGCTCAGAGCCCAACTCTCCACACACTCCTGCCGCTCGGAGCCCAACTCTCCACACGCTCCTGCCGCTCGGAGCCACACTCTCCACACGCTCCTGCCGCTCAGAGCCACACTCTCCACACGCTCCTGCCGCTCAGAGCCCAACTCTCCACACGCTCCTGCCGCTCGGAGCCCAACTCTCCACACACTCCTGCCGCTCCTGCCGCTCGGAGCCACACTCTCCACACGCTCCTGCCGCTCCTGCCGCTCGGAGCCCAACTCTCCACACGCTCCTGCCGCTCGGAGCCCAACTCTCCACACGCTCCTGCCGCTCCTGCCGCTCAGAGCCCAACTCTCCACATGCTCCTGCCGCTCGGAGCCCAACTCTCCACACGCTCCTGCCGCTCGGAGCCACACTCTCCACACGCTCCTGCCGCTCAGAGCCCAACTCTCCACACGCTCCTGCCGCTCAGAGCCCAACTCTCCACACGCTCCTGCCGCTCAGAGCCACACTCTCCACACGCTCCTGCCGCTCAGAGCCCAACTCTCCACACGCTCCTGCCGCTCGGAGCCACACTCTCCACACGCTCCTGCCGCTCCTGCCGCTCGGAGCCACACTCTCCACACGCTCCTGCCGCTCCTGCCGCTCGGAGCCCAACTCTCCACACGCTCCTGCCGCTCAGAGCCCAACTCTCCACACGCTCCTGCCGCTCCTGCCGCTCGGAGCCAAACTCTCCACACGCTCCTGCCGCTCCTGCCGCTCGGAGCCCAACTCTCCACACGCTCCTGCCGCTCAGAGCCCAACTCTCCACACGCTCCTGCCGCTCAGAGCCACACTCTCCACACGCTCCTGCCGCTCAGAGCCCAACTCTCCACACGCTCCTGCCGCTCGGAGCCCAACTCTCCACACGCTCCTGCCGCTCAGAGCCACACTCTCCACACGCTCCTGCCGCTCAGAGCCCAACTCTCCACACACTCCTGCCGCTCCTGCCACTCAGAGCCCAACTCTCCACACGCTCCTGCCGCTCCTGCCACTCAGAGCCCAACTCTCCACACGCTCCTGCCGCTCCTGCCACTCAGAGCCCAACTCTCCACACGCTCCTGCCGCTCCTGCCACTCAGAGCCCAACTCTCCACACGTTCCTGCCGCTCCTGCCACTCAGAGCCCAACTCTCCACACGCTCCTGCCGCTCAGAGCCCAACTCTCCACACGCTCCTGCCGCTCGGAGCCCAACTCTCCACACGCTCCTGCCGCTCAGAGCCACACTCTCCACACGCTCCTGCCGCTCGGAGCCCAACTCTCCACACGCTCCTGCCGCTCCTGCCGCTCAGAGCCCAACTCTCCACACGCTCCTGCCGCTCCTGCCGCTCGGAGCCCAACTCTCCACACGCTCCTGCCGCTCGGAGCCCAACTCTCCACACGCTCCTGCCGCTCAGAGCCCAACTCTCCACACACTCCTGCCGCTCAGAGCCCAACTCTCCACACGCTCCTGCCGCTCAGAGCCCAACTCTCCACACGCTCCTGCCGCTCAGAGCCCAACTCTCCACACGCTCCTGCCGCTCAGAGCCCAACTCTCCACACGCTCCTGCCGCTCCTGCCGCTCGGAGCCCAACTCTCCACACACTCCTGCCGCTCCTGCCGCTCAGAGCCCAACTCTCCACACGCTCCTGCCGCTCAGAGCCCAACTCTCCACACGCTCCTGCCGCTCGGAGCCACACTCTCCACACGCTCCTGCCACTCAGAGCCCAACTCTCCACACACTCCTGCCGCTCCTGCCGCTCAGAGCCCAACTCTCCACACGCTCCTGCCGCTCAGAGCCCAACTCTCCGCACGCTCGTGCTCCTGCCGCTCAGAGCCCAACTCTCCGCACGCTCGCGCTCCTGCCGATAACCTTGTACATAATTTCATGCTTTGTCAGGTTGCGCAGACAGATTAAACACCGGACGTTTCTGACTGCACAGTAAACCTGGGGGGGGGGGGGGACAGGGGGTGGGGGGGGGGCGGGGGTCTACAGCGCTCTGAGGAGAGCGACTATCTGCGGGAGATAAATTAAATATGTAGTTAGGAGAATGACGTGCGCGATAGCCCCCGTCGCCGATAGGGAAGATGGAGACTTGACACCCCGCCACAGCGACCGCGGGAAATCCGCGCGCGCGAACATAATCTCATTTCTCTTCCCAGGTAATTATACAGAATCAATCTCTGTCCGAATTAGAGAAATAATCAAACGAGTGGGAGGGGAGTACAGACTCACTCTCTCTCCCTCTCACTCGCTCTCCCTCTCTCTCTCCCTCTCTCTCTCTCTCCCTCTCTCTCTCCCTCTCACTCGCTCTCCCTCTCTCTCTCCCTCTCTCTCTCTCTCCCTCTCTCTCTCCCTCTCACTCGCTCTCCCTCTCACTCGCTCTCCCTCTCTCTCTCCCTCTCTCTCTCCCTCTCACTCGCTCTCCCTCTCCCTCTCACTCGCTCTCCCTCTCTCTCTCCCTCTCACTCTCCCTCTCACTCGCTCTCTCTCTCCCTCTCACTCGCTCTCCCTCTCTCTCTCCCTCTCTCTCTCCCTCTCACTCGCTCTCCCTCTCTCTCTCCCTCTCACTCGCTCTCCCTCTCTCTCTCCCTCTCACTCGCTCTCCCTCTCTCTCTCCCTCTCACTCGCTCTCCCTCTCTCTCTCTCCCTCTCACTCGCTCTCCCTCTCTCTCTCCCTCTCACTCTCTCTCCCTCTCTCTCTCTCCCTCTCACTCTCTCTCCCTCTCTCTCTCTCCCTCTCACTCGCTCTCCCTCTCACTCTCTCCCTCTCACTCGCTCTCCCTCTCTCTCTCTCCCTCTCACTCGCTCTCCCTCTCTCTCCCTCCCTCTCACTCGCTCTCCCTCTCTCTCTCTCCCTCTCACTCGCTCTCCCTCTCACTCTCTCCCTCTCACTCGCTCTCCCTCTCTCTCTCTCCCTCTCACTCGCTCTCCCTCTCTCTCTCTCCCTCTCACTCGCTCTCCCTCTCTCTCTCTCTCTCTCTCCCTCTCACTCGCTCTCCCTCTCTCTCTCCCTCTCACTCGCTCTCCCTCTCTCTCTCTCCCTCTCACTCGCTCTCCCTCTCTCTCTCTCCCTCTCACTCGCTCTCCCTCTCACTCTCCCTCTCACTCGCTCTCCCTCTCTCTCTCTCCCTCTCTCTCTCCCTCTCACTCGCTCTCCCTCTCTCTCTCTCCCTCTCACTCGCTCTCCCTCTCTCTCTCCCTCTCACTCGCTCTCCCTCTCTCTCTCTCCCTCTCACTCGCTCTCCCTCTCTCTCTCCCTCTCACTCGCTCTCCCTCTCTCTCGCTCTCCCTCTCTCTCTCCCTCTCACTCGCTCTCCCTCTCTCTCTCTCCCTCTCACTCGCTCTCCCTCTCTCTCTCCCTCTCACTCGCTCTCCCTCTCTCTCTCCCTCTCACTCGCTCTCCCTCTCTCTCTCCCTCTCCCTCTCTCTCTCCCTCTCACTCGCTCTCCTCTCTCTCTCTCCCTCTCACTCGCTCTCCCTCTCTCTCTCCCTCTCTCTCCCTCTCACTCGCTCTCCCTCTCTCTCTCTCCCTCTCACTCGCTCTCCCTCTCTCTCTCCCTCTCACTCGCTCTCCCTCTCTCTCTCTCCCTCTCCCTCTCTCTCTCCCTCTCACTCGCTCTCCCTCTCTCTCTCCCTCTCACTCGCTCTCCCTCTCTCTCTCTCCCTCTCACTCGCTCTCCCTCTCTCTCTCTTATCTCCTCTCCTGCTCCTATTTCCCTTTCTCTCTTTCACTCTATCTCTTGCTCCTTCTCTCTCTCATTCCCTCTCTCCGTTTATCGTCTCTGTTCAGCCTGTCATTCTGATGGACTGGGGTAGATGGACTGTGACTGAGTATCATTAAGATTTTTTGAAATGCTTTTTTTTTTTTTTTTTTTAAACATGCTTATATTTTCCCGGTGAAGAATCTTTGTTTCGCTCTCAGTCCTTGAATTAGTTTAACGGCCTTCATCGTAAGTCCCTTCTCACGGAGGAGAATGAAATGAAATAAGATACATTTGTGCAGAAATGAAAATAATTTGGGCTTATGTGGGATTCATAAACCACTGTTTACGAATCCCACAAGCCCAACACCGTTGTGACTTGGCCAACCAAAAAAGGCCAACATTGCACAAGCCAACCAAAAAATAAAAACAAAACAAAAAAACCTTCTCTGTGTTCCATCATATCATGTTTATCAAGAAGAATTATTACTGTTCATAACTTTTTTTTAGATATGAGAGTGTAAGATTACTACATCTGTGGACTACAAGATTATTATTATTATTATTATTATTATTATTATTATTATTATTATTATTGTAGCTGTAGTAGTAATAGTAGTATTAGTATTTTAGGTTAACTTAAGGGACTACAGTGTAAGTACCATGTATTATATTGTAATTACTGTGTAATACATCCATCTCCCAGTAAGACAACTAAGCCACCACATGGTTAAATCTTTTATGGAATTACTATATGATTACTGAATTATTATTGTAGAATTACACATTATCCAAGTTTCCAGCACCCTGGATCCAGGTTACGCTCCGATCCATGAGTAATTGCATAAGTAATAAATGTGTAAATAAATTACATATGTATCACACAGTGCTGGTGTGTCGTTACATATTAATAGAGAATAGTTACATATTAATGGTCAGTTTGGCAGTTTATAACACAGTGTGGGTGTGTTGTGAACTGAATTGATACTGCAGGAGAGACACACTGTTGCTGTGTTCACACATCCAGCACTTGAACTGACACCGCTGGATTGATGCAGAGAGAGAGAGATGGAAACAGAGAGAGAGAGAGAGAGAGGGGGATGGAGACAGAGAGAGAGATGGAAACAGAGAGAGAGAGAGAGAGAGGGGGGTGGAAACAGAGAGAGAGAGAGAGAGAGAGGGATGGAGACAGAGAGAGAGAGAGAGGGGGATGGAGACAGAGAGAGAGAGAGAGAGAGAGAGAGAGAGAGGGGGGGGATGGAAACAGAGAGAGAGAGAGAGAGAGAGAGAGGGGGATGGAGACAGAGAGAGAGAGAGGGGGGGATGGAAACAGAGAGAGAGAGAGGGGTGGAAACAGAGAGAGAGAGGGATGGAGACAGAGAGAGAGAGAGAGAGAGAGGGATGGAGACAGAGAGAGAGAGAGAGAGAGAGAGAGAGAGAGGGATGGAGACAGAGAGAGAGATGGAAAGAGAGAGAGAGCGTGAGGGAATTTTACACATTTCTTTCTCCTCACGGCCTCACAGTTCATGCTGACGGTGAGGCTCGACCTGTTAATCTGCTACAGGAAATGATGCGACAGAAAGCACAGGAAGTGGATAAGGACCTCATTAGAAGATGGCCGGGTTGGGGGCGGGGGGCATAGTGCAGTGTGATTTGGGATCCAGGGGTGTACTGGAGTGTGATTTGGGGTGTAGAGGAGGTGTAGATGGCGTGAAAATAAGTGTAGTTTTGGGATTCAGAAAGGATAACAGGATAATAAGGCTTTTATTAATTTTGCAATTTAATATTTAAATATCTGCCTGCACTCACCCACATCCAGAGCAGGGAGAAGCGTTTAATCTGACGGATAAAGATCTTATCTGAGACTCTGAGACTGTGTGAGGCTCTGTCCTCCTCTCTCTTCGTAGTGAGTGTGTGTTTCCCTGCTCCTATCTCTCTCTCTCTCTCTCTGCTCTTCCTGTTCTCCCTCCTTTTCTCTCTCTTTCTCTCTCTCCCTCCTTCTCTCCTTCCCTTACTTTCTCTTTCTCTCTCTCCCTCCTTCTCTCCCTCCCTTTCTTTCTCTTTCTCTCTCTCCCTCACTTTGTTTTTCTTTCTCTTTTTCTTTCTCCCTCTCTCCCACTATCTCCCTCTGTCTCACTCTCTCTATCTTTTTCTGCCCCTCTCTCCCTCTCTCTTTCTCTCTTTTTGTTTCTCTGTTTCAGCCCCTCTCCCCTTCTCTTATATTCTCTCTTTCCCTTGCTCCTCCTCCCTTTCCCTCCCTCCCTTCCCTCCCTTCCTCCCTCCCTCCCTCCATCGTGTCATCGTTACTCTCTTTCAAATTCAAATTCAAATGGTTTCATTCCAGTGACTCTCCAAATGCTCAAGGGACAGAGACTAGAAGGGAAATATGTGGTGCTGGTGACAACAATTTACATCCTCTGTTTCCTGTTGTCCTCTCTCTCTCTCTCTCTCTCTCTCTCTCTCTCTCCATCCCCATCCTCATCTCTCCATCCTTGTCTCTCTTTCTCAGTGCGGGAGAATTAAATTCAAGCCGCTTTAGGGGCATGGCATGCAATACGAGCTTATAGGGCAGAGATAATAGTTCAGTGGAGATCATGCCTGTAATTCCCTACAGAGCAGTGTACTGGACAGAACTTAGCACTTTCACTTTACAGCGATTTAAACTTGGCATATTTTAACACCGTCCGGCTCATCCTGCTGGTTAAGCCCCCGTTTTTGCTGTTGCTGCAGTTTTTTCTGTTGTTATTATTATTATTATTATTATTATTATTATTATTATTATTATTCCTGTTTTTGATTCCGCCATTTCCAGGATGTAGCCTAAGAAGCCGATTTGAATTGAACTGAGGAAGTGAAAAAAGAAACGCAGAAACTCTCGGGGCGCGCTGACGCGGTGACGTTTGCCTTTACAGGGTACGCGTGTGTGGCAGGGTGGGGCGTCACCGCAGCGACGGGGTCCCCCCCCGCCCCCCCCCCCCCCCGCTCACTCGTCTCCCCCGCGCTCATTTCCCCGATGATGAGGAATTAGCCTTCGTCCATCAGGCCCGAGGGAGCTGTCACAATCGATGAGCGACTCCATTCGTTTGTGGAGAGCCCCCCCCCCCCCCAGCGCTCACTGGAACAGGTGGCACACGGGAACACAAATCAATACACATTGGACACAGTCCAGCGCTTCCGCCGAGCCCGCCGAGCCGCGCAAACGCTTCGTTATTTATTCCCTCGCCCGCCCGCCTAATCATTTATTTATTTCCGCTCGCCAGGTCCTCGCCTGTGAAAGTCGGCACACGCAAAAAAAAGGAGAAAAGTAATTTTGCCGCTAGTGTAACTCCTCTCTCTGCTCTCTCTCTCTCTCTCTCTCTCTCTCTCTCTCTTTTTACCCTTGTCTGTGAAGTGATCCCTGTTTCACAACACATTCATTGAATTCCAAAAGAAGAATTCTTTATTTTTATCTTCTTTTTTGATCTGTGTGTGTGTGTGTGTGTGTGTACGTGTGGGTGTGTGTGCTTATATTTGTGCCTGTAAATATAATTAAAATATTTATTTAATTTGAAACAAATGAATTACTTAATCAAACCAATTCGTTAATTTCCAGGTATCAACTAGGGAAGACGGGCAGAGAGAAAAAGACTAACTGAATAAATGTGTACTAAATATGCACCTGGCCCAGGTGGGCTGGTAGACTCAGGTAAATATGCACCTGGCCCAGGTGGGCTGGTAGACTCAGGTAAATATGCACCTGGCCCAGGTGGGCTGGTAGACTCAGGTACATATGCACCTGGCCCAGGTGGGCTGATAGACTCAGGTACATATGCACCTGGCCCAGGTGGGCTGGTAGACTCAGGTACATATGCACCTGGCCCAGGTGGGCTGATAGACTCAGGTAAATATGCACCTGGCCCAGGTGGGCTGGTAGACTCAGGTAAATATGCACCTGGCCCAGGTGGGCTGGGTTCCCCCCGCGTCTGACACATCGGCACGAGCGTCCCGGGGTGCGGCAGTGTGCGGGAGCCGTCGTCACGGCGACGGCGGGTAAGACGGGTGACAGCCCCGGTGGCGGAATCCTGTGACGCCGCGGCGGTAACTAAGGCAGCTGTCGGCAAGGCGACCCCACCGGGCGAGGGACCAATCGGAGAAGAACGAGCAGGGAATATTATTTAATACATATTATTATACATTTACAGGATGTGCTTTTAAGGACAGGCGGGCAGGACTATGGATGGGGTGGGGGTGGGGGGTGGGGGCAGTAAGACTGACCTGGCACACGGCCAAATCAAAAGGTCCTCCTGGCTGGGGTGCTGGGGGGGGTGGGGTCTCTTGAGTCTTTAAAACTGGTCCAGGATCAGCCAGAACAGACGCCGACTTACTCACACATCACCAATGGTTTTCTGCTCAGTCTAGCTTGGCAGAGAAGGAGAAGCAGGTTATTATTTATGAGATCATACTCCTGTGCATTTAGCCATGCGCGGACTCGCCAGGTGCTTCAGATCGCTCAGAAATGCGCTGTACCTTGTTCCAGCGGTCGGCGGGTGACGTGCTGTTTTAGGAAGCCGCTAAAGGGTGTCGTGTCGGTCGTACGAGGTCATTCTCACACGTCCGCGCACATGTGCACGCGTGTCACGAAGCACGGCGAACTGCAGAGATTATTCACTGCACAAATACCCTGACCTATGACCTTAAAAATGAGGGGGATCCATGACATGAAAAGGTCAAGTGCCACCCCAGGTCTCAGTGTCGCCCCAGGTCTCAGTGCCACCCCAGGTCTCAGTGTCACCCCAGGTCTCAGTGCCACCCCAGGTCTCAGTGTCACCCCAGGTCTCAGTGTCGCCCCAGGTCTCAGTGTCACTCCAGGTCTCAGTGTCGCCCCAGGTCTCAGTGTTGCTCCAGGCCTCGGTGTCGCCCCAGGTCTCAGTGTTGCTCCAGGCCTCGGTGTCGCCCCAGGTCTCAGTGTCGCCCCAGGTCTCAGTGTCACCCCAGGCCTCAGTGTCGCTCCAGGTCAGGGTGTCGCTCCAGGTCTCAGTGTCCCTCCAGGTCTCAGTGTCCCTCCAGGTCTCAGTGTCACTCCAGGTCTCAGTGTCCCTCCAGGTCTCAGTGTCACTCCAGGTCTCAGTGTCACCCCAGGTCTCAGTGTCGCCCCAGGTCTCAGTGCCACCCCAGGTCTCAGTGTCACCCCAGGCCTCAGTGTCGCTCCAGGTCAGGGTGTCGCTCCAGGTCTCAGTGTCCCTCCAGGTCTCAGTGTCGCTCCAGGTCTCAGTGTCCCTCCAGGTCTCAGTGTCACTCCAGGTCTCAGTGTCCCTCCAGGTCTCAGTGTCGCTCCAGGTCTCAGTGTCACTCCAGGTCTCAGTGTCGCTCCAGGTCTCAGTGTCGCCCCAGGTCTCAGTGCCACCCCAGGTCTCAGTGTCACCCCAGGTCTCAGTGTCGCCCCAGGTCTCAGTGCCACCCCAGGTCTCAGTGTCACCCCAGGTCTCAGTGTCGCCCCAGGCCTCAGTGTCGCCCCAGGTCTCAGTGTCGCTCCAGGTCTCAGTGTCACCCCAGGTCAGGGTGTCGCCCCAGGTCTCAGTGTCACTCCAGGTCTCAGTGTCGCTCCAGCCTCAGTGTCGCTCCAGGTCTCAGTGTCGCCCCAGGTCAGGGTGTCCCTGAACCCTCGCTCTCACCTCGGGCCAATTTCAGTTAGCACAAACCGCCAAACGCCCCACTCCCAGTTTGAATCCACACGGCACCCATCCGGTTTAAACACTGCCCTCACCTGGCGGGAGGCCAGTTTAGATAAACCATGTTTAAAGGGTCCCAAGTGATCAACAGAATCCTCAAATGTGTGTGTGTGTGTGTTTGTGTTTGTGAGTGTGTGTGAGTGTGTGTGTTTGTGTGCAGTATCTGTGTGTGTGTGTTTGACTACAGTACAGTGTGTGTGTGTCTGTGTGGGTGTGTGTTTGAGCATGTGTGATTGTGTGTGTGTTTGTGTACAGTATCTGTGTGTGTGTTTGACTACAGTACAGTGTGTGCGTGAAATGGAGTCGCACACACACACACACTCACACAGGGTCTGTTGTGATGTGGGAGGGAGGGAGGAGGAGGAGGCCAATTGGAAGCTGAGCTCAGGCCAGAGAGCGGCATTGTGGGATATGGATAAAGACTGGGCAGGTAATCTATGAGCGCGCTCAGTGTGAGAACAGCCCCGTCAGCACACGTCTGGGGGGGGGGGGGCTGGACGTGTCCTGAAAAAAAACAAAAAACACTCAAAGAAACAAAAAACAAAACCATGCACATATTTACACCCCTGTCCAAACGAAAGGTACCTAAGAGTTACCCCTGAGTCACAGGCACACATTACATTTTAGAAGTCTCAACTAAACACAAGACGTCAGACACAGATTTGATTTGACCAATAAAATGCAAACGTGACTCAGGTCTGGAGGCGGGCTGGGGCGATGAAGACACAAAGGCTCCAGCATCCTCACCTCCTTTCTGCGGATACATAACATCCCATAATAAGCACCCCTGTTGCGAAGCTGGTCATCAGGTCAGATGGAACACTTGCAAGAGTGCAAGAGCAATGCAGAATGCGATCGCAGTCTAAATGCACAGGGGCGAACACGCGGCCCATTACAAATCAAGTGTGAGCAGGCAACTGCGGATTGGCCCACGCGGAAGTTCGATTTGACTCCAAATCTTTCATCTGTAAAAAGATGGCTGTTAAATACTGTGTAACCATCACTGTTTTTTATAATACCATCTGCCAATCTACCAGTATGCTGTCTGTCCTGTGGTGAATGTATTGTTCTGTCATATCTGTTTGTATTGCATTAACTGTACTGTATTGGATGTTTTGCCCTGGCTATGTTTGAATGTTAGAGGACCACGATGGAAATGAACCTGCTGGCTTTCATGTGTTTCTATCCTCGACAATTTTTGAAGGACTGCTGTCTGCTATGCAGTCTTATGAAATCTCGTTTTTAACTTTTCAAATAAATTCATTCATTCATTCATTCATTAATTCATTCATTCATCTGTATCAGATACACATGTGACGAGACAGATCCCTTTTCTCTGGATTATGGACTGATTTGGCGACTAATCCACGACTATTTTCCCTCACGTATAACACAAATAAACGATGTAGTCATTTTTAACAAGGCAGAAAATGCATTTAACCGCATTTATTTGCAAGTCAATGGCAAATGTTGCCAGAAAAGGTGTGTGCGCGTACGTGCATACATGTGTGTGCGCGCATGTTTAGAAGGAAAGCAATTGATTCCTTTTTAATGAGATTAAAAGCTCATTTATTTTTGTTAGTCATTTAACCAAGCCGCAGGGCAGTGCGGTTTCAAACAAAATCTGAATTAATTAAAATGTTTCTCTAACGTTATTGAAGTTTCGGTAATTGCAGCAAACACCTTTAAAAAGTGCCCTGCTCTTTGGGATTCTGGCCCTAGGTGTGTGCGCAGAACCCTCTCGGGAAATCTACCTCGTTAAAAAAGTGACAGTAACCTTTATTTTTCGTTCCTCCGCTCATTGTTTTTAGCGATTTAATTTTTAATGAATTTTTTTTTTTCGGGGGAGGGGGCGGAGTCACACAGTCAAATCAAATGCCGAAAATGTCAAAAGAGAAATGACTGCCTGGAGCCATTGTGAATCAATCAGTCAAAACCACTACGCCCCCCGCCCCCATCCCCCTGCCCCCCTCCCTCCTATAATTCAGTTAATGAATGTAGAAAGTAATCAACATGCCATAAAACGTATAAAGTAAAGCAGGACACGTGTGTGCACGTGTTTGCTTGGAGAGTTTCGTTTGGGTGAAAGCCAGCAAAAAGCACTCACGCCTCTGTTGCCTGGACAACATCAAACACCAAACGCACAAAATTCCACTGTTGATTCTGGGGATCTGGGGGCCGCCAGCACGGAATGTGAAAAAGGCCGTGTCTCTGTCCGCAAAGAGAGAGAGATAGAGTGACCAGTCTCATGGTGCATTCTCAGAGGGAAGAGTTCCCAAAAGCTCCTCTGTCCCTCCAGGGTTCCAGGCTTCTTTGTGGGGCAAAATGAAAGGAATGTTTCCAACGATTAAAAAAAAAAAAAAAATTAAAAAAACAAACAAAAGGCATGGAAAACGGACCTCGCTACTGACCGGGAAAAAATTTACTGAGGAGAGCGCGGAGAAAAGAAACTACAAACTGAGGAGAGCATGGAGGAAAGGAACTACAAACTGAGGAGAGCATGGAGGAAAGGAACTACAAACTGAGGAGAGCATGGAGGAAAGGAACTACAAACTGAGGAGAGCATGGAGGAAAGGAACTACAAACTGTGGAGAGCATGGAGGAAAGGAACTACAAACTGAGGAGGAAACGGAGCTGACTGAAAGATTCAGGGGTGAAGGATTCAGGGGTGATTAATGAAAAAACTAATTTTTCACGCCAATTAAAATGATTAAAGCTGGTGGGGTACGGAGGGGTTGGGGGGGGGGGGCGGGGGGGGAGGGGGCGTGAAGACTTCACCACTGTCTGAATTACATGAGCAATGAAGCTGAGAGAGGGGCTGGAAATTGCATTAGTAGTTGAGGGGAACTGTATTAAAATGCAAATGTACAGCTGTTAATAGATCCTCAAAAACCAATAATCCCCCACAGTCAGTCATGTGTCAGAATGGTTAATGGAAAAATTAAAAAAAAAACTCCCAGAAGCCCTTGCGGCCCTTTTTACAGTACCAATTCTGATTAAAGTTGTGTTTTGGGAGAAAAGAGGGCGGGGCCCGGGGTGGGACAGAGGGTGGGTGGGAGGCCTGTCGAACTGTGGAATTCTGGGACACCATGGCCATGTTTCCAGAAGAAAGTGAAAACAGGAACTCACGTGCCTGTCCTCTCAAAATATGAACAATTGTCATGGTGTGTCATATTAAAGTTTGAAGTCAGTTTTTTAATTTTTTAATTTTTTTTACGCTTAACGCAAATAGAAATTTTATCTGTTTCAACTCCAGGGAAGTCACGACAGATCTCCTGCACAAGTGACTGAAGCAGGTGTGCGCCAGGCAGGATGTGTGAAGGTCTCTCCCCTCAGAACTCATTTTCAAACGCTTAACAGATTTTTCTAGAAAGCTTGACTGAAAGGTCCTGGTCACGAACAACACCATCCAAATCCAAAATACTCACGGAAGATCATAGATCATTACTGATAAGCTACCAAAGTCCTTCCATCTGTTTGATTGTCTGTTTCATCTCTCTGTCTACACTGCCCTTCCAAGTGAATTTCGTCCAGTCCAAAGTTTGCCAGCTGACTTTTGACTTTTGAACCTTTTGACTGCTCAATAAGGTTCAAATCTGAAATATCCCATAACTGCTCAGTAAGGTTCAGATCTAAAATACCCCATAAACTCAATAAGGTTTGGATTTGAAATACCCCATAAACTCAATAAGGTTCCGATTTTGAATACCCCATAACCGCTCAATTGGGTTCGGATCAGTTGGGTTCGTATCCGGCGAGTGAGAAGGCCCAGGCATGCGGAAGGCGGCTCTAACACGCCTCCTGATCACCGATTGGCTGCTGCTGTTCCGTGCAGCCGGGCGGCCTCGGTTGCCGTAACGACGCTGTGCCTTCCGTTCGCGCGCAGCCGGCCAGCACGACCCCCTGGGGCGAGCGGGGGTCCTCTCTCACAAAATAAACGAATAAATAAATAAGATCAATGCGTGGCATTTAGAAACAACGTCAAATCACAAACGAAATTAGAATGTTCGCCGATATTCCACGAGTTGCTCAGTAGGAATCCGGGCTTTAATTTAAATGTATAAGCGGACGACTCTCTGGCCTGGCGGAGACGGACGCGTTCGTCAGCGGAAATGCCAGCCAATAACATCGCTGACTAAATAGTCCGGTGATTTAGTCCGGCGTTTAATTATGATTTCTGCTCGCGGTCATGTTTCTGGAACATGAAAAGAAAAAAAGAAAATTGTAATCTACCAGGAAAGAAAAAAAAAAACAGAAAAGTCTCTATTACCAATATTGCTTTTTGTTTGCTTTTTTAATTTTATAATATTGCTTGCATCCTCTGAAAATGCAGTGTTTTTGCAGTTAAGGACAAACGCATTTTAATCTCTCAGCAGACTCAAAGCCCACAGGCTTTGTCCTGACCACTGACTGCACCATTCACGCTCTCACACTGTTCTGTTCTGCTGCAGTAACTTTTCAAATGGATGAATGATAATAAACAATGACCCACATACGCAATGTGTGGAACAAAACCCTTGGAAGGTTTATATGGGATACTCTTTTTGATTTGCCTTTCTGAACATATGTAAAACACTTAGCCTTGCGGTGCTGTGCTCTGATTGGTCATGTGCGCTTACCATATATATGTTCAGGGATTTGTAGTTTCAGGGTTCTGTATTTTCAGGGATTTGTAGTTTCAGGGTTCTGTATTTTCAGGGATCTATAGATTCAGGGTTCTGTAGTTTTCAGGGATCTGTAGATTCAGGGTTCTGTAGTTTTCAGGGATCTGTAGATTCAGGGATCTGTAATATACACATCCACATTCTGTGTGCTTTAGGCAATGTATGAAGTTTGCATGTGCAGGTGAATGCTGTGTTATAACTCCTGTGTTCAGGTAAACACACATAGCTGTGGTATGTTACACAACATTAGCCACTGTGTACTTCGTGCCGTATACACTGTTGATATATAATTACCCAATACACCTCTGTGCCAAGATCCCCATTGGCTGAACAGTCCTGAGGAGGCGGGGTCAGAACATTTCCAGAAACGGGTGAGGGGTGAGGGCGGGGTCATCCAGGGGACTGGACCGCATAGAGCAATGATATCATACCTGCAGGCAAAGCTGTGTTTTAAAAAAAAAAATTTTTTGAAAAGAAGAAAAAATCACCTTGCACACCCTGTTGGAGGCCAATCCCCCTTAAGGCAAATTAAAAGTGCAAGTGCGGAAGACAAACTTTCGAAAGCTGCTCTCTAACAAGGATGACAATAACCCCCATCACCTTGTTATCCTCGTCCGCCCGCCACCCAACCGCAATACCCCACCCCCACCACCTCCTTATCCTCCCCCCCCCCCGCTCCTCCACCCCCTCCCAGGCATGGTCAGGAAGCCAAGCAGTAGACCTGGTGCCCAGTTTAATTACAGATAAGTTGTGGCTAAGCTAAGTGCGCTGGATTTCCCTCCTCTGGAGGATAATCACTCTAAAGCCCAGCCGCTGAGCTATGCTGCAGCCCCCGGCCCCCGGCCCCCACCATCTTCAGCAGGGGGCTGCCCAACTTTCCGGGCACCAGACCTTATCAGGAAAAAAGTGCTTTCTCTCGCTCCCTCTCTCACCCCCCCCCCCCCACTCTCTCTCCCTCTACCCGCACCGCTCTGTCTCTCTCTCTTTCTCCTGCCCTCAACCTCTCTCCCTCTCTCCTCACTCTATCTCTCTCCTTCTCCTGCTCTCTCTCTCCCACTCTCTCTTACTCCCCCACCTCTCTCTCTATCGCTCTCCATCTCCTGTCCTCACTCTCTCTCTCTCACCTTGTCTCTCTCTGTCTGTCCTCCTCTCTCTCTCTCTCTCTCTCTCCACCAGAATGCAGAGTGGAGTAATATGACCCACGCTTGGCCATCTAATGCATGACTTCCACATCCCACAGATTGTATAAAAAAATAAAAATAAAAAAAGAAATATTAAAAAAAAGTCAATTCAAACACATTCTGGTGGAGTTTAAAAACTCTGGAGTCAACTGAGCTTTGCTTGAAATGAAATATAAAGTAAACAGTTTCCTGTGTGCCGAGAGCCGAGACGTTTTTAGCACCTCACTGGGGCGTGGGCTATTTTCGTGGTGGCGGCATTATGAGGTTTTCCGAATTTGAATCGGAACATTTTTATTTTAATCAACGCGGTTTCCACACCAGCCACGCCGCGGTAGTCGCATCGAATTTGAAGTGAATTAGTGGGTGAATCACGGAACGCCAGCCGCGCGCAGTGGGTTGTGGGAAACGTTTCCTCAGGAGATTGGTGATTTTCACACGCTGATCAAAATCACCTTAAAGTGACTATTGCTGTGACATTTTCTTGGAAGTGAGCAATTTCGTGTGATTATATTTTACCTGATTACACTTCGCCACTTCCTCCCCCACACCCCCAGCAAGGTCACCTTGCTCTCCTGACAGAACAGAAAGAAATATCCTCAGCATTCTACTTTACTTTCAAAGGCCCTGCTAGTCTCATTTTGCTGAACCGAGAGAGATTACCACTTTCTTCATAACTTGATACAAGGAACCAGTCTAGTTGCCCTTCTGTGCACTTTTTCCAGAGATGCACCAGGATGATGCCCAGCATTGTGTGACCAGTCACTCCTTTTGTAGTGCACTGGTAAGAACAAGTTAGTGAGAAAGACAATATACTAACACACACACACACACACACACACACACACACACACACACACACGCACAGGCATGCAAATAAGCACACAAACACGTTGCTGTCCAATAACTGACCCATTCTGAACATTCAACTGAAAAAACTTTCAGCATTTTTTATTTACATTCCCAAACCCCCACTTCCCCCAAAAAAGGAAAATTTCATACAGATGACTAATACTTGTGACGAGTCATTTCTTTTGACAGTATACATGTTTCTATACATTTTAATTTCATGGAGTTTTCACGCTGACATTAATAATTTGCTTTGCGTAACCAAGAGCAAGCAGAAATGGGGGGAGAGGTGTGGGGTGGAAGGGGGCATTTTGAGGGTGCAAGGGGGGGAAGGCAAAGGTTAAGTAAAATCCAACAGATACCTGTGCCACATACAGAAGAAGCTTGTTTTGGGTACACTATATACAGTACAAACCATCCAGTCAGGCTCAGGTTTTTTATTTTTATTTTTACATTTTCCTTCAAGTGGAAAAAATAAAGAAGAGAAAGACGAGAGGAAAAAAACATGGCCGCCTTGCCAAAGATTTTTTTCACGATCTGATGCTTCAAGCCTGAACTTTATGAAACAGAAAAAGGCCTGAGAGGGTCAGTCTCTTTAAAATTTTTGTTAATAAAAGCACACCTGCTGTAGAGGCCCCACCCACTAAGCCCATCCACGGTTGAGGCTCCACCCACTTCCTGTCCTGAACTCCCCAGGAGGGAAAGGAACACCTACAAAGGTTCAGCGTCTTTCGGGAACATGCCCCACCTCTGGGGGGAGTGTGAGGAGGGTGGGGGTGGGGGCTAGTTGGGTGGGGGTCAAAGGGGGGGATTGCATGAGGAAAGGTGGTCTTTGGGAATAAAAGCAGGCCAGGGCAGCTTTGTCTTTGACTTGGAGTGGGACGGAAATGTGCTGACGAAGAGAATCCAGCAAAACTGCTGCGGCTAAGAGAAATATCGCTGCGTTCACAAAAAAATCACAAATAAATAAATAAATAAACAAACAACGGGGGAAGGGGGAATAAATTTGAGGCACCTCTGTTGTCTGTTTTGGAGGATTTGAGAAAGAAAAACAAAATAAATACCCTGCTAAAACTTAAGCTGATTCTAAAAGTAAATGACTGCAGCTAAGTCATATGCTGTATGCCATAGCTGGTAAAGAAAAGAGAAGTACTTAAAATAAATAAAATTAGATTTTAGCAATAATCGTTTAAATTCAGTTTCCACTATGTACACGTCCTGTGAGCTTTTATAGCAAAATTAAATCATAACTAATATTTTTGTAAACTTAAAAATAAAATCATTGCAATTTAACCCTTGCTCTCCCATTGCACAGACATTTTATATTTTTGCAAAAACATGAAATGTCTGAATGTGAATTATTATTATTAATTATTGTTTTAGTTGGGCCAGTTATTTTAATGAACACGTTATTTGGACAGTGTTCTTCATTAGATTGTGGACATTTTCGGGACAGTGCAGGTAGCTGATATATATATATATATATTTGGGAGAGGGATGAAGGGGAACCCTGGTCCCCCATCTCAGTACCATTTTGGTCCGTGCTGGATGTAAAGGAAGTGGGTAGGGAGGGGGCGGGGTCAGCCGGAGGGGAAGTAGGGAGCGTCACTGTGGTAGTTGTAGTCCGGGCAGACTTTCTGCACCAGCTTGTAGTCCGTGCTGTAGAAGGAGATGAAGATGCAGATGACCTTGAAGGGCTTGGAGCAGAGCCAGGAGACGTGGCTCTGCGTCTGCTCCTGGTAGCAGGTCTTGGACGGGTCGAAGTTGCACAGCGTGTTCTTGTTGGCCTTGTCCACCTTCTCGTACTCGATGCGACAGTTGAAGGACTTGGAGTCCTTGGCGTCCACCACCGACTGCTGGGCGGACAGGTCGAACTCCACGATCTTGGTGGGCGGGACCAGGCTGACGGACACGTTCCCCTGGCCCGTGGAGTTGTGGCGGAAGTAGACGCTGAAGGTGCCGTTGCCGTGGTCCACGATCTTGCCGGTGATCAGCAGGTTGAGCTTGACGGTCTTGATGTTGGAGTGGAAGTCGCCCCAGCCGAACATCTTCTTGAACTTCCCGGTCTTGACCATGGGCCGCCTCTTGGCCCGGGACCGGGACTCCTGGAGGGGGTCGCTGGAGTTTCGGAGCCAGGCCCACAGGTCCTGCTCGGAGTATGGCTCGGGCGTGTCGTAGCGCAGGTCCAGGGCGCTGCCGTTCCCCTTGGCGGGCAGGGCCTGGGACAGCAGCCGGCTGATTGACAGCTCCTTGCTGCTGGTCTCCGCCCACGTGTGCTTCAGCTTCAGGGGCGACTTGGAGCCCCCTGACTTCAGCAGGTCCGGCTTCCCCGCGATGGAGGCTCGGACACTCGCAACCTCGAGAGGGAGGGAGAGAGAGAGAGAGAGAGAGAGAGAGAGAGAGAGAGAGAGAGAAAGAGAGAGATTCATTTTTGATTATTGTGCTTTGGCAATGCGTATTTCAAAATATGTCTTGCCATTAAGGCATTTTGAATTTGAATCTGAAAGAGAAAGAGGGAGAGGGAGAGAGAGAGGAGAGAGAGGGAGGGGGAGAGAGAGAGGGGAGAGGACAGGGAGAGAAGGAGGGAGGAGAGGAGAGATGTGAGTGCAGAGGAGAGGAGGGCCTTCCCCAAACTGTTGGGGAAGCACATAATCATCTAGAATGTGATTGTATGCTGTAGCATTAAGATTTGCCTTCACTAGAACTAAGGGGCCTAGCCCAAACCACGAGGAACAGCCCCAGACCGAGGGGTGTCCAGATACTTTTGGTCATATAGTGCATCACGCCCCCACCTGCGTGGGGGAAGCCACACACGCTTAGAGAGTCCACTGCCCGACAGGCTGGCCCACACGCCTCGCCGATACATCAGGCCTTTAAGTGAGATAAGCATGGCGATTAATCATTTCCTAGTCTGAAAAAAAACAACTGCAGACACTGCAAAGGACACAGTGCTTCTCCCAGTGCATTCTGGGAAAAAAACGATAAAAATAACGAAATATTAAACATGATAATATGTGAAACACTGAAGCACATGACCAGCCCACCCACCCCGCCCCACCAGAACACAGTCAACACCCCACCATAGACACAAGGAGTACAACTGAACTTGCTCCTCGGATGCCAGTCAGAGAGACGGGTTGCTAGGATGTCGGCATGTGACATCACACAGGTGCGACCGAGCCCCTGACAGGTGAGAAGCGTGTGTCAGAGCGTGAGCGCGTGATAGCGTGTCGCAACGTGCCATAGCGTGTGATAGGCGTGTGATAGGCGTGTAGCGGGCGTGTGGGGGGAGCACACAAACGCCCTCGTACTCGTGCTGACGTGAAAAAGCGAGGCCGGGTTCGTGCGAGGATTTTGCCGTCGCGCCGTCCTGCAGGGGATGCGGTCAGAAGAATAGAATTTAATTAAAACGTGCTAATTAAAACGTGCTAATTAAAACGCCGTGATTAATGCCGTTCGTTCAGTAACACAATCAGAGCCCTCGACCCCGCAGCACCGCCGCCGTCCCCTCGACCGCATCCGGGACGCTAATTCGGAAATAAATCACGCCGCTAGCGTCGATGAGGCGGTTAACCAGCGAAGGCCAGGAGCCGCTCGAACCTCCAGCCCCCGGTTAACCAGCGAAGGCCAGGAGCCGCTCGAACCTCCACCCCCCGGTTAACCAGCGAAGGCCAGGAGCCGCTCGAACCTCCACCCCCCGGTTAACCAGCGAAGGCCAGGAGCCGCTCGAACCTCCACCCCCCGGTTAACCAGCGAAGGCCAGGAGCCGCTCGAACCTCCAGCCCCCGGGTTAACCAGCGAAGGCCAGGAGCCGCTCGAACCTCCACCCCCCGGTTAACCAGCGAAGGCCAGGAGCCGCTCGAACCTCCACCCCCCGGTTAACCAGCGAAGGCCAGGAGCCGCTCGAACCTCCACCCCCCGGTTAACCAGCGAAGGCCAGGAGCCGCTCGAACCTCCACCCCCCCCGGTTAACCAGCGAAGGCCAGGAGCCGCTCGAACCTCCACCCCCCGGTTAACCAGCGAAGGCCAGGAGCCGCTCGAACCTCCAGCCCCCGGGTTAACCAGCGAAGGCCAGGAGCCGCTCGAACCTCCACCCCCCGGTTAACCAGCGAAGGCCAGGAGCCGCTCGAACCTCCACCCCCCGGTTAACCAGCGAAGGCCAGGAGCCGCTCGAACCTCCACCCCCCGGTTAACCAGCGAAGGCCAGGAGCCGCTCGAACCTCCACCCCCCGGTTAACCAGCGAGGGCCAGGAGCCGCTCGAACCTCCAGCCCCCGGGTTAACCAGCGAAGGCCGGGAGCCGCTCGAACCTCCACCCCCCGGTTAACCAGCGAAGGCCGGGAGCCGCTCGAACCTCCACCCCCCGGTTACCCAGCGAAGGCCGGGAGCCGCTCGAACCTCCACCCCCCGGGTTATGATTTGGACGACGGACGTTCCGCTTCAACGCGGTTCACGTGCAGTCCCGCGACCGCCAGGACTTGGGACACAAACAGCCGGTAAACTGGGTTCTTGCGCGGCACAATGTGGAGCAGATATTCTTTCACTTGCGCAAAAAATACGTAATTAATGGACGTCTGGCTGAAGAGTGGGTGGCGCGGCGGTGTTCACTGCAGCCCGGTTCAGTAGTGCGCTTCTGTTCAGCCGAACTACGGCGGTCCGTTTGCGCGCTGACTACAATTAATCACCGCTGCTGCAGACAGAAACGGAAAAACAAAAGTACCACCGAACAGACCCGTTGTGTGTGAACCAACACTCTCTTTCACACGAGCAATGAAATTATAACATTTATTTTTTTTTTATAAATGGGGGGTGTTACTGTAAATCGCAGTAAATTTGACTTTCCCCCAGGGGAACATAAGTTCCGTTATTTCAACCCAGATTTAAGGAAACAATTGTTTGTGTCAGTGCGTGATTTTGTGTGTGTGTGTTCATGTACATCTGTGTGTTCATGTATGTGTGTGTACTATACATGTGCATGTGTGTTTGTGTGTACATGTGTGTGTACTGCGCATGAGCATGTGTGAGTGTTTCTGCAGGTCTGTGTATGCTTACGCTTGTCTGTGTATCTGAAAATATAGATTTATTTTTTAAACCTGCACCGCATATCTCCTTGCGGCTGAACCCTGGGAAGCAGAGTTCCAGCAGCACTGAGCTCGGCCCAGCAGGAGTTTGGTCGTTAGCCGGCTCTGCGAATCGGCATGGCTGCCACGCGCCAGTGCCGCTTAACAGAAACCCATTAGAGCCGCCATTATGGCTCCTGCCCCCCAGCCCACACAGGAGAATCAGAACCCTTAGAGCCGCCATTATGGCTCCGGTCTCCCAGCCCACACAGGAGAATCAGAACCCTTAGAGCCGCCATTATGGCTCCCATCTCCCAGCCCACACAGGAGAATCAGAACCCTTAGAGCCGCTATTATGGCTCCCATCTCCCAGCCCACACAGGAGAATCAGAACCCTTAGAGCCGCCATTATGGCTCCTGCCCCCCAGCCCACACAGGAGAATCAGAACCCTTACAGCCGCCATTATGGCTCCCGTCTCCCAGCCCACACAGGAGAATCAGAACCCGTTAGAGCCACCATTATGGCTCCCATCTCCCAGCCCACACAGGAGAATCAGAACCCTTACAGCCGCCATTATGGCTCCCGTCTCCCAGCCCACACAGGAGAATCAGAACCCTTAGAGCCGCCATTATGGCTCCTGCCCCCCAGCCCACACAGGAGAATCAGAACCCTTAGAGCCGCCATTATGGCTCCCGTCTCCCAGCCCACACAGGAGAATCAGAACCCTTAGAGCCGCCATTATGGCTCCTGCCCCCCAGCCCACACAGGAGAATCAGAACCCTTACAGCCGCCATTATGGCTCCCGTCTCCCAGCCCACACAGGAGAATCAGAACCCGTTAGAGCCACCATTATGGCTCCCATCTCCCAGCCCACACAGGAGAATCAGAACCCTTAGAGCCGCCATTATGGCTCCCATCTCCTAGCCCACACAGGAGAATCAGAACCCTTAGAGCCGCCATTATGGCTCCCATCGCCCAGCCCACACAGGAGAATCAGAACCCTTAGAGCCGCCATTATGGCTCCCATCTCCCAGCCCACACAGGAGAATCAGAACCCTTAGAGCCGCCATTATGGCTCCCATCTCCCAGCCCACACAGGAGAATCAGTTAATGCCACAGCAAGGAACATTCCAGACAAACAGCACATTCCCAAACCACCAAAGCACAAGTCTTTCTTATAGAGTTCTCCTGAATACAAAAAAAAACTGCAGTTTGGTCATTTGGATGATTATATGAAGTATACCAGGGAGAAGAGTCAGCTGAAGCTGAAGCAGAAGCAGAAGCAGAAGCTGAAACACTGAACAGCTGAATGCCGAAACGTGCTGGCAGCTCACAGCTCCGTCCTGAAGCGTAAGGTGCACAGACAGGTGTACTGACTGAGTGGACCTCGGGTTCTTAGAACCGTCCTTAACCTCGTGGGTCATGTGACAACTCCGCTCTCATTTGCAGTGGCAGCCTGGGGAATTAAAGTGGGCGGAGGCTGCGGGGGATCATGCAGCCAATCAGAAATCGGGGTGGCCAGAAGCAGAGAGAGAGAGAGAGAGAGTTCCAGTGAGAGCCTGGCCATGGGATCTGGAATGAGCACAGAGAGTCAGGACAGAACCCCCCACTGCACAGTGTTCCCATCACTGTGCTGGACTGCTGGGTTTCTGTTTGGTCCAGAGGAAAGAGCGCCCCCTACAGACTCACCAATTCCTCCTTCAGCAGAAACTTCATTTTTCTCAGGTGCTCATCCATCCACCTGATTGGCTTCAGTACTAACCAAGCTCACACTTGATTGGCGTCAGTACTAACCAAGCTCACACTTGATTGGCGTCAGTACTAACCAAGCCCACACCTGAGTGGCTTCAGCACAAACAC
>CM077291.1:58816571-58819071 GCA_039654925.1 Anguilla pacifica | reverse complement strand
CCTGAAACGGCCTGGACCAGCACAGGCCTCCGAGCCGGTGTCAGGCGATTGAGCCCCGGACAGCTGCGGCTCTGACCCTGACCCTGCGGGGGAGGCAGGAGCAGGCTCTGACCCTGACCCTGCGGGGGAGGCAGGAGCGGGCTCTGAACTCAAACCCTGCGGGGGAGGCAGGAGCAGGCTCTGACCCTGACCCTGCGGGGGAGGCAGGAGCGGGCTCTGAACTCAAACCCTGCGGGGAGGCAGGAGCGGGCTCTGACCCTGACCCTGCGGGGGAGGCAGGAGCGGGCTCTGAACTCAAACCCTTCTGCTGCAGCTCCTGCTCCGTCTGTGGGGACCCTGAGCTCCCTGCAGCGTGTCAGACACCGGCGCTCGCTCCGGACTCGAACCCGACGCACCCGCAGCGGAACGGGAGACCTGACCCAAATCCAGCCGGCGCCGAGAACCGCGCTGAGTCATGGAATAGCTGGAATACAATGAGACTGCACATTAACTTAACACTGAGACTACACACTGAGACTACACAGTAGGACTACACACTGAGACTACACAATAGGACTACACACTGAGACTACACAATAGGACTACACAATGAGACTACACAGTAGGACTACACAATGAGACTACACATTAACTTAACACTGAGACTACACACTGAGACTACACAATAGGACTACACAATGAGACTACACAATGAGACTACACAATAGGACTACACACTGAGACTACACACTGAGACTACACAATGAGACTGCACATTAACTTAACACTGAGACTATACACTGAGTCTACACAATAGGACTACACACTGAGACTACACAATGAGACTGCACATTAACTTAACACTGAGACTACACACTGAGACTACACAGTAGGACTACACACTGAGACTACACAATAGGACTACACAATAGGACTGCACAATGAGACTACACAGTAGGACTACACACTGAGATGACACACTGAGACTACACAATAGGACTACACACTGAGACTACAGTAGGACTACACACTGAGACTACACAGTAGGACTACACACTGAGACTACACAATAGGACTACACACTGAGACTACACAATAGGACTACACACTGAGACTACACATGGACTACAGAGCAAGACAACATGCAGGGACTACACAATTAGACTACACACTGTGACAAGACACTGAGAATACGCATTGGCTACACAGCGAGAGAATACACTGAGACTACATATTAACTACAAGCAAGTCTACACAATGACTAGGCACTAGCACCACACAGCAAAACTACACACTGAGCATACAACCCAGAGTTGACTGAATAATATCGTAACGTGAAGTTTCACAGATCCATTTAAGTATCTCAGCTAAGTGCACACCTGTTTCAGCCTCGCTGTTTCTACCGCCAGTGATGTTTGTGTAAAAACACAGAAAGTCTCTCTCTGCTCTCTGTTCGACACCCACCAGTCCTGTATCCTAATAATAGCATTACATGAATACATCAGTGCTGCCGAACGGCATTCCACTGTGACATTTCTCATTAATTAAACTTTGATCCACGCCAATAAATTTCACGTTTCATGTGACACCCTAATATATAAAATCATCCGCAGCAATTACGTCGTTAAGTAAAACCGGAACGGCTGATTGGCTATCGATTAATTGAGTTCTTGATTGACTGAATGATTGACCGGTGTTCTTGCGTCACTGGGAACAAGTGCGTGCATGTGTACTGCCCCCTACTGGGAGAGGTCCTCAGGGAACCAGGGAAACACAGGGCTGATTTTCTGTGTGTTTTTTTTATTTATTAAAATGGCACCTCAGAGAGAAGAGATGACGTAATCTCCTCAAAGACGGCAGTCTGCAGGAGGGCATGGAGAAGGGCGCCAGCCGGCGCTGTCTGTGGATTTTTGAGGACATGCACGAAGAACGCTCCAGACAGCCAAGGGTGATGGTGGGTAATTTTGCATAAGTGTTCAAGTACGTTCCCAGCCTTGGGCACTAGCTTCCCTCGAAGGCATGTGCATGTACAACGAGACCATTTAACCTCCTTCATTGTCACAATTCAGAAAGGTTAACAAGTGACAAGTGTACCCAGCTGAAGGCTCTCCCTCTCTCTCCTCCTTCGAGAAGAAGAAGAGAAGAAGAAGAAGAAGAACACTGACAGGCGACAGCTCAATTAACAGATCGTCAGATGCAGTGACAGCCTTCTTAAAAGCCGTAACACAACCCGGTGACGGCAGGGGGCGCTGTGACTGAGTTCACGAATGGCTGGCCTGGGATGGTTTGTCAGTCGGCCTCAGCTGTGCTGGAGGGCCGTGGGAGAGGACGCCGCTGTCCGTGGTGCTGAAAGAGCCCCAGTTGAGGCTGACACATACTTGCTCCTGTACTGTAAGCTGACTGGGGGGGGGGGGGGGGGTTAGCAGACTGGCTAGCAGGATAAAGGAGTTTCCATGGGAATGTATTAAAGCTTCCCCACTCAGGCCCTGTGGCTGCTCCCACAGAGCCTGTGCGAGAGAAA
>CM077291.1:58754071-58811571 GCA_039654925.1 Anguilla pacifica | reverse complement strand
CAAAGAGCCAATGAAAGAGCCATTTAATTAATAGGACAAAGGCCGGGATTTAATCAACACTTAACTCTGAGTTGCCAGTACATGAAAACCAGGGTTGTTCATTTATTTTTTAATCTCTTGGTAGATTTTTTTTCTTCTAAACTTTCTCCCCAGATGTTGAATGTGTCATGGCAACGGTAGGCCCTGGGCGAGCTGCTCTCTGTCTGCGTCACTGCGCAGCCCCACAGTGCAGCTGCTGGTCTGTACTGCAGGCTCAGGTCTGTACTGCAGAGTCATGTCTGTAAAGCAGCGTCATGATTGTACTGCAGAGTCATGTCTGTAAAGTAGGGTCATGTCTGTACTGCAGAGTCATAATTGTACTGCAGAGTCATGTCTGTACTGCAGGGTCACGTCTGTAAAGCAGGGTCACGTCTGTAATGCAAGGTCAGGTTTGTACTGAAGGGTCATGTCTGTAGTGCAGGATCATGTCTGTACTGCAGGGTCAGGTCTGTACTGCAGCATCAGGTCTGTACTGCAGGATCAGGTCTGTAATGGAGGGTCATGTCTGTACTGCAGGGTCAGGTCTGTACTGAAGGGTCATGTCTGTAATGCAGGGTCATATCAGTCACAGGCCACAGCAATGAAAGCGTTATGTTGGTCTGGCCTGTTCCTCCCCCAGCCAAACAGCTCTGTCCCTGCACTCCCCCCCCCCACCCCCCAGCCAAACAGCTCTGTCCCTGCACACGTCCTGCCAGGCCAGAGCATTTAAACCATCAAGAGGACTTTAGCACACACACACGCACGCACGCACACACGCACGCACACACACACACACGCATGTCCACGCACACACACATATGCTCACACAAACACACACACTCACACAAAAATATACACACACACAGGCACACACACGCGCACACACATAGGCACACTCTCTCACACACACACATGCATACACTCTCTCTTTCTCTCTCTCTTTATGACACATCTGTACTGTCAAAGCATACCACAACATGTGATTCATAATAACACAAGTGATTTTGATAGTAATGAAACGAAAGTGCCATAGATAAACGCACATTCATAGGCGCGCTCTCACACACGCACATACACACACACACACACACACACGCGCACATACACACACACACACTCCCTGCAGGGTTTTGTTGACACACAAAACGCCCGTATTGCCAAAGCACACACGACTGAGCGAGAAACAAACACAAAGCAAGAGGCCGCCCGTCAAATCAACATCAATATCAACATCGGTAATGCTTTCCGTTACCGAATAATTTCTCTCTAATTATCAGCTGTCACGCGCGTCTTGAGAGGTGTCGGCAAGGACGGGTGGCGTGCCTGCGAATCACAAGAAAACTACAAATAACATCGTCTGAGCGGCTGTCTGAACACTGACTGCGCGGGATGAAACGACGCTCTGGCGCAACTTCGCAACCCAGCCAAGGTGCATGAAAAAGAAAAGCGAAAACTGAACGCAAAAAAATTCAGCCACCCTTGGAGAGCGGTGGAAGTAAAAAACGTATGCATTATAAGACGCTTGCCTCGCGCAATACTGCCCTGAAGACGGCTCCCAGCCAAAACGCGTTGGCACCTTAAAATGTTTTATTATAAATACATTTTTTTAAACTCCCATCACTCTCCAAGAGCGGCGGAATTTTTACATTCAGTAAATAATGACTGCTTCACAATGAGTTTATCCTGCCTCCGATCTTCTAATTAATTATATTGTACAATATCAAGGTCCTGGGGAAAAAAATCTTTTTTTTTTTTTTTTTTTTTTACATCTTTTATGTGTGCGATCGCAATAGAGCTCATTAACTGCAAATCAATAAGGACTTCTGCAAATGAAAACAAGCCGCCAGTGCTTATTCATCTGAACTCTTTTTTTCTTCAGTGTTCACTCTCTCACAACAAGAGACGCGCAGGTCGCGGCGGATTGGTTTTAAAAGGCGAGAGACACAAAAGAAAATCTGTGGTCAAGCACGTGTAACGATCGGAAAATGACTTTTTTTCCCCCCCACAAACGTGCTCTCGAGCTAATGAAGCAGTGCCCAAAGACTCACTGGGGAGCGCTTAGCGCCGCTGCACGTTCGAACGTTCCATTGTTCCGTTGTGCACGCGCCCTAGAACTGTTCCCCCCACGCCCCCCCCTACGAATCTTTCTTTTTTTTCTCCCCTGGATCTCGCGCCATTAGATTAAAAGCCTCATTAATCTTCCAGATCAAAGCTGCTTCTGTTCATCCGCAGCGTTCGTATGCATACATCTTGGCCTGCGGAATGCTCTTTCGAAAACCTTTTTGCTTTTAACAGCTGACTTATAACCGTGAGGTGCAAACGGTGGCCATTAAGTGCATTGTGCTTTCAGACTCAGAAGTTCAATTGTGAAAAGTCACGAAAATTGCGAATATACGCTTCCACTCTAATGGTTATACATGCGGCGCTTTTAGCAAATTGGGTTCTCTCTCGTTCCGAAACATATGATTGTACTCATTACGATAAGAAAGACAAAAAAATGACAAAACTTTAAATGGAAATTCTTGAAGTTTTACCCATACTTAAATGGCCTACACGACAAGAAACATGAAAAAGTTTCATTACGATATAATTAAAATATCAAATTTTAATCATCATTTTTGCTTAATATACGAAAGCGTTTTATAAAATTGATTTGCTTTTTATATCTGGTTTTCCTCTGCGTCGCCTCTCATATGTCAAACTCAACATTAATTTTTCCTCGTGCATTTTTCATAATAGAATCTCTTATTTCACGATCTCATTTGCAAGAAATGAAGACACGTTTTTTTAAGGAGGAAAAAAAACTATCGTTTTGGGGGAAAAAATGAAAAAAGTGTTTGTCTTATAATGAGAAAATCCATAAGTATTTCACCTGATAACAATGTTCTCTCTTTTTTTCATTATTTCATTTGCAAAGTTTGCGCGAAACAACCTCAGCACTGCAGCTCCTAAGACGCGCGTTCACAGCCCACTAATTCCCTCGGGGAGCGTTTTCCAGAGTCAGGGGTTTTTAAGCGCGCGGACAATCACAGTTACTTAAGGAGACTGAAAGCTCCGAAGACGCGGACGTCGGAAGCAATAATTGGCGCGAAGAGCGTGACTTCTTGGACAGCCGTCCCAGACCGGGTCAGATCAATCAAGACTCGCGCGCCGTCTCGCTGGCCCTCGAGCGCATTTTCCTCCGGCTGGCTATTTCTGGTTGTCAGTTAATCAGATCACCGCTTTATCGCCCCTTGCGGGGGCGCCCAGTCTTTTTCTGAAAAGGGCCGGTATGGGTGCTGGTTTTTGTTTTAGCCCAGCACTACGAACACCTGATTCGTCTAATAAAGGTCTGGATTGAAGACCGTGATTAGTTAATCAGTACAATAGGCTGAAATAAAAACCTGCATCCCCACACTGGCCCTTTTCGGATAAGAATGGACCCTGTTGGCAATGGAACGCGCGGCGCCAGGGACCGGAACGACCGCTGCTCCGGTCGCCTATCTACAGGCGCCTACCTCGAGACCGCGCCATCTTGAAACCAAGATGACGACGACATTGCGTCAATCAGTTTGCCGTCTAATTGTTATTACATTGGAACAATGTGCGCCCATTACATTTAACCCCCCCCCCCCCCAACCACACACACACACACACACACACACACACACACACCCTGATTACACCCTCTCAGCCCTACAGAACTGCAGAGCCAACATTTCCAGAATGGGATCAGGTGGTGTAGGAGTTAGAGGTCAAAGGTCATATGTGGGTGGAAAAAAAGATCACAAAAATGAAAAAAAAAAATCTCCATTTGAAGTCTGATAGTGTGGAGTCTCTCTCTCTCTCTCTCTCTCTCTCTCTCTCTCTCTCTCTCTCTCTCTCTCCTCAGCACCAATCAGGAGCTGAGTCTGTCATACACACACACGCCACCCCTCCCCACCCCTCAAAATGCTTTTCTCCTTAAAAGAATGAATGAAACTTGAATCTGCCGCACCCCCATTAAAGATATAACATGTCATTGTAACCCACAAAAAGAATATTTCAACCTCCACTCAGAAGAAAATTGGATGGTAAAATTGGTCGGCTTTGACGGAAAAAACAGTAATTTTTGCAGTGTGCACTTGAGGTCAGGATGTCGGTGGCATGACGGTAGACAGCTCACAGTGTGTGGAGGCCAGAAGGGCTCTTTTTCTGTGGTATTTGTGCCTGTTCGGGGAGGTTGTGATTATCACCCCCTTCTGACCAGAGGCGGAAATGCAGGAATTGTCGTGGTGAATGAAACATCCGTCTTCCTCTGAGGCCTCTTATCAATGACACCGAATGGGCAGCCGTGTAGCGGTTTTGCCAGGGTGCCTGGGGGTTGCAGGTTCGATTCACAGGTGGGAGGCAATGCCGTTTCACCATAGAGCAAAGCACTCGAGCAGAATGACTTCGGCAAACCCTCCAGCGGCTTGTAAAATATGCAGACAGCAGATAAGGGCTTCTGCGAACCGCGCGCGTGTAATATAAACGCAACACGAAGCGTTCAGGTTTTTAAATCGGGCGTCTGCCAGGGCAAACTGTTCGCCACGAGCCCAGCCGAGCTGGACCCCATTGTGTTCCGATAACCAATCTCAGAGGCTACATTTACATGCAAAACCCCATTCAGAGCAAACACGGTGGAATTCCAAACCGGCAGCATGCTGAACAGCATGCCTGCCCACAACGCGCGCGAAAACACATTGAGTCAATTCACAGCGCTCCTTTTACACGAGCATGCATTAATTCCTCATGCACTCACGGAGAAGTCTTTCCGCTGCAAAGTCCACTCGGGGGAAAGGGACCAACGCCGGGACTGTTCACTGCGGCTGTTCATTATTGTTCGCCGCTTATTAAACAACATTCAACGGGACAGATTCAAAGTAAGCAAATTCTCTGGCGCACAGTGAACAACGGAGGAAGGAGGAAGGAATCACGGAACAGTCCTGGTGCCAGTCAACCAGATCACTCCGAACACAGTGTTCCAAATAACATGTTTGCATAAAGACAAGAGTTCTGGAATTCCTGAACAGTCCGGCTAAAGTATTTAACATATAATAAAATGCTATGTGTAATATATTCTGAGTATACAGCTGCACTGTCAGCTTGGTCACTGGGAAGTACGTTTCATAGTGCATATTTTACCTGACATCATTAACGCTTGTATCTTGGCAAACGCTAAATTATGGAATATAATTGCATATAGTAGAGATACAGAACTGTAATTTGAAATTACTCACTCCATGCTACATAACGAAGACCTATTGGTGGACGACGAATAAATACTTGTAAATGAGTGATTTAGAAGGGGGACAGGGTACTCAGGGCACCCAGACAAAGTTTAAAACAAGCACAGGGGAGATGAGAGTATGTGTTTCATTGTCACCATACTGAGTTCACATTTTTATGAGACTTCCTGATCAGTGCATTATTCAGTACGTATGATGTCATTATTCATGCTTTGTAACGCATTTATAAGAACGAATGCGATACCGAATTCAAAGCCGTAGTCCTGGTTCATGAGTTCAGAAACCTGTTCCGCGCCCTTTGTTCATGGCCGATACATTGTAACATCGCGGCAGCGCGGCATTAAATCAAAGGCAATTGTTCTAACTGATGATGTCATAATTTCTCTGTGGTCATGGCGACTGCAGGCCAACGGGGGAGTGGCTATGTTTGATTGGCAGCAGCTCCAGCAGTGGTCTGGCTTTCTCCTGGACCGAGAGAATTACAACCGACTGCCGAAAAAATGAATACTCAACAAGCTTTAGACATAAGCACATAATCCGTGATATAATATTTCCCTATGTGTACATGAAGATATTATTATTATTATTACTATTATTATTATTATAAGGGGCAGGGGTTGTAGAAGTATTGCCAGTGGTGTAATAAAGAGCAGTAGTATATTAGAAGGTCCCGTCCTGCACGTGCCTGGCCCGTTAATATCATTTCACTCTTCGTATTCGCGGCTCGGGAAGACAGAGACCTGCGGGGCGCGTGGAGGTCGGAGAGCACGCGGAAGCCGGGGAACACGCGGGACAGCCCCATTAACACCGAACCTGTCACCGGCGCTACGGAAAGTCACCAGGAAGCGGACGCCTCCTCGCGAAGAAAGGGGGACACGGGCGGCTTCTGACTCCACCGCATTAATAAAAGACTTACAGCACCGCCAGGGCTGGCCACAGACCAGCCGAAGATTTGAGCCCGAGGGGCAGAGTCTGAAGGTTGACTGCTCCTTAAAACACTCCAGCCATTAGCTGGTCAGTCAGGCCAAGTAGCTGTTTGATTAGCTTTAAAAAAATGCTATCTTTCCAGGGGCGGGAGTCAGGATCTACACAGATGCCAATAAATCCGACTGTAGCCGTTAACGCTCCGTGTCCCTCCGGTGCGTGGAGATTTAAAATTGTGTACGCACTGTTGGAACCCGACTCCTACAGTCACTGTGTGTGTTTTTTTTTTTCTTTTCTTTTTTAAGGGGCGAGAGAGAGAGGTCACAAGCGGCTTAAGAGGAGACGAGAATATAACAGCACAAATATAAAAGATCAAAGTTTAGCCGTAAATCCTCGCGAGGAGGTCTGAACCTCGCTATTCGCATATTGGGGGGAAAAAAGGAACACCCACCCTACAGGTTCTGCGCAACACGTATCGGTGGAGGCAAGCCTCGAAGTGTAACAATATCCCGCCAAAACCGATTCACAGCTCCGTCTCTTCGCGTCTCGGGGACGCTTGTTACAATCATCACAATGTGCGCGGTTCCGCAACAAACAAAAAAAGCTCTCAAATGTGGTAAAGTTTGTGGTAAACACCAATTGCATTCATTCTGCATTATTTAGGCCTAAACATCTGAGTTTCAGATGTTATGGTGTCTAAACAAATACCACCATGTAGAAATGAAATGCATTTTTAAATTACGTTAGTACATATCGGTAGGCCACGACCAGCCAGTTGAGGTAAAAATAATTAGATGAGGGGTCATAGGACATCACCCAAATTAGTGTAAAACGATAGGCCACAGTTTAAGTCATGCGTCTGTAATCACACAGGAAGCCCGCCAACAAAACAGGGCTACGGTCCCTGCACTTCCTTCAGACAAACCGCATAGTCCTCTTTAGGTCAAAATGAAATCAGCTAGGAACTACCACACTCTATGGGTTTTTTTTTCTTATTCCAACAGTCCTCTTAGTCTTTATGGCCCTCTAATTTACTGAGTAACGCAGGCAAGTCAAAGTCAAGTATCAGAGCACATTTATACAGGTGCTGAGATACGTTTCCTCGTTGCCAGATGGCCCTCCAGCGAACATACGCGACACTCGCGTGCCACTCGAATGGTCCCTGCCTTGAGCCTATGCTCCATGGCGCTGTCCGTGGTTCTGAAATACCTCCCCGGCCGCGAAAGCGCGTGAGACCGCAACATTTAGCACTGATATTTGGACGGTGTTTCAGCGCGAATAACTACGTCTGATGAAGGTTTGCGACACTGTGTAAATTATCATGAATCTAAAAATATCTATTTTAACCGACGTACCTAATTATGAAAATGTGCAAGAACTCGGTTTTTTTTTCCAACAGAAATTCTGACACCTTGTGTCAACTGTTTTGTGTTTGGTGCACGTCAAAACGACATAGATCAAATTTACATGAAAAACAAGTTAATTAACGCAGCGGTGCCACGAAACAGCTGTCATTTTGAGGCCTGATAATTAAACCTTTCTCGTTCGACTGTCCCCAGTCACGTGAAACACCAGCTTTGAACAAGCCGCAGCACAAAAAACGTATCCAGTATTCTGACTGATATCGGTGCAACAATGGTCTATCGTCTTTTTAAAAGGCCAAAACATGCTTACATGGCACAATAATTCACATTATTATTATATTATTATTAAAAATAATAATAATAATAATAATAATAATAATAATAATAATAATAATAATAATAATAATAATTCCTGGAAGACCCTAAAGGAGACTGACCCGTGTCCGAGTTGCTTTTTTCTTGCGGCGAGATTTTTGATCAAGCCGCAACGGGATTATTCGCACCTCGTGCTAACTTTGTAAACGTGCGGCATGTTTTCGCACCTACTTCGCGAGCAGTCTAACAAGGCGAAACGCAGATCCTCGACTTATTCGATACATGTAATCACAAGTTAACACTGCCATTTGTACAGCGACCAAAAATACACTGTTCGGTTGCATTAATCATACCTGGATGTACAAATGTTACAAAGTAGTCGGACTCATGTGATTATGCCTTAAAGTTAGACGCAGGTAAAGATGAAAATGAAGCATATCACTGAAAGTACTTTGAAGTTTACAGAGTTTACAAACCCCCAATGTTTTCAAAACAGTCCGGAGCTACTGTTTTCGTACAAAACATTGCGTCTAAATTAACCAGAACGTTTAACCGAAATTCACACCGCCAGACGCAGAAATGCGAAGACACCAGCGGCGATTTAGTTTATTATGTAAAAAGAAAGAAAAATTAATTTGAACTGGAACTCATGATATTTGACTGGGAGGTTAAAATTTTAGAACTTCTCGTATAGGTGCTTCAAGCCATGTGAAGTAATATAAATACTACAAATTTACTACAATGCTTTGGGTCAAAATTCTTCCGCCACTGATAAGGCCCGTTCGTGAAATTGCTCCAAATTCTAATATTTCTTAAAAAGGGAAAGCGCAACTAGCCAATATTCAAATTGTGTAGGGTACAGCTTGATTTTACATTGAAAATTTTATTTTTAGAAACTGAAATAAGCATTCGGCTTCATCGAAAGTTGTTTTAATTATTTTACCAGTTGCCTATATGAGAAACGTTCAAGATACATCACATTTAAATTAATTGTAAACTATGTGTCCACACTCAAATGACCGCGCGTGTGTGAATGTTACAGTGTGTGTGTGTGTGTGTGTGTGTGGTACAGGTTTCTTTTAGTGGAACTACGCACGATGTGTGTTCTCCCTTTAAGGGATCTACGAAAAGACCAGGTGAAATAAAGAATAGTCATCTCTACTACAGACAAATGTAGATATCGTATGCACTATATTGTGTTATTTATTTGCTCGGCAGAACGTTCGATCCAAAGCGACTTTGGAAACCTGTACTTATTACAAATATCCAGCTGGGTACTTGTCCAAGTAAACAACCCCGCCAGAATACCGGAGCCGCATATTTCTGGGCTTTCTGCTCCATAATTACGAAATTATGGGGTTATTAAGAACCATATGCCCTGTAAAATGTTATATTAACAGGGCGCATAAAATTACGCACACGAGGTTCGCAACATCACTGTAATTGCTTTTTCAAGCTAGCGCCCTTCCTGGCGCGTGAACGAGACGCCGGTGATGTTGTTCAAATGTTGTTGAAACAGTTGGACTAACGTGTTTTAACAGGGGGGTGAGGGAACACATTTACCAGTTTCAACATCATCAGCATTCACTTTCAACGGCCGCCAATTGTACACACTTAAATTCACTTTCTAATGTTGCGCTCTAAACAATCCGACGCCTATGTCTACCCAAACCTCTTTTTTTGTAAGCAGTGGGATACCCCGTACTTCACGACCTTGTTTTGAAAGTGATCTCGGTCCGTGAGAAGTTTAATTAGATTTTCAGAAAGGCGGGTGTCTTCCCTGTCTGTTCGTAGTCGATGCAAATAAATGCCATCCACATCGCTCTCTGGTGCGGTTAGCTCGCAGAACGTTTCTACAGCAGCGCTCGCGAGTAGGAGCACCCTGCCGTGTAACGTCTCTCTTTCTGCGATACAGGGCGCCCCCTTGAGAATTAAATTCGGAATTACACATCGGTCCTCAGACGGCAAAGTTTACTCGCGGCGCTGGGGGGTAGTGGACCAAATTGTTAACCATAATTTTAAAAAAATTATAATATGAAAAACACTTAAAAATGGTTTGTGTCTACTGCGATTTACTTGTTCTGAAATGCAAAATATTTTATACTTTCAATGAAAAGTGATGCAGGGCATATAGCATCGACCAATAACATAAAGCAAAATTCAAAAATAGGTAAATATTTAAACGTCGTCGACGTCAAAAGAAATTCAAATGTTTTTCAAAATTGTTCGGAATTAAAAATTTGATCCATATTACCATTTACGTATATTGCAGTTCAAGTGTATTTATAAAATCATTGTAAAATATCATAAAAGTTTTTTTGAACGAAATGAGAATAATCGTGATCATAATTATTAAGAACGCGAGATATTAATCATGATGGGGAAAAGCTCGCGCCCTCGGTATCATGTTTCACGTGCAAGCGAGCTCGGCATAGTTTTACTGAAAGATTCTGGTTAGTAAAGGAATGTATTTTCAATTTTTTAAAAAGGGAAATGGAAAATAACAAAAAAGACTATTAACAAGAAGAAAAAACTCACCAGGTAAATTGCAGGCGCGAGGAGAAAGAAAGCGCACCAACGCGTAGCCTGCATCCTCCCTGATCCTAAACTTCCACTGACGTCCGCGCGCTGAATCTCGCGTATTTGTAGACCATAGATCCACCTGGTATCCGCTTTACAGAATAGTGAACCCCCTCATCACCCTAGGCAAAAATGAAATTATACACCCCATGACCACAGAACAAGCTTATACTTGGACACAAACGAAGGAAAGGCGGGGAGGGGAGCAAAATGACGATTACACAGGCATTAATCCGGACAGAGGGTGAAGCAATCTCATAATTCAATGAAAGATGAAAATTCAATTGAGGACAATCGCGAGGGAGATCAGTCTTGATCTGATTGTCTCGCGGAGCCAAGCGCGCGGCGCGGCGCGGTCCTTTCTGGAAAGGGGACAGGAGATTTTAACGGGCACCAACCGTCAGTGGCGCCTTTATAGCCCGTGCGCGCAGTAACACGCTGGTACAATGCATCCGCGAGGAAAAAAGCACACGCGTTAGCAAGTGTGCGAGGGACAGAAAGAGGGAGAGGAAGGGAGGGAGAAGGAGAGAAAGAGAGATTATGACAGAGGGAGGAGGAGGGAGGGGGGATTAAAGACGAGGATGAGATTGGTCCGGCATGCGGAGATCAGTTTTTCCACGTTGGAAACGTCGTATTTGGACGAACACTGGGAAAAAAAGGAATAAAAAAAAGAAAAATAATTGATACTTATACTTCAGAGCGTGTATGACCCCCGCGTTCGGTTTCTGTGCGGTCCTGCACGTGGCTGCGGCGATTATCTCGCTTTATTGATACAATGGGTCTACAGGGCCCAGGGATTAAAACGCAGTAAACGTCAATTGACCCCACTGGATTTGTTAGCTGCACGTCACAAAAAAAGGAAAAAAGTACATTTATAGACGATTGTAAGTGATGGACATTGGTCCAGCTGAGGAGAAGGCTTAAGAGCAGGAAAGGGAAATTCTGAGCCATTGTTTGCACACTAAACTGCAAATAAAAAATAAAAAAGAATTTTCCGTATGTGTTTTTATTTGATCTTCCTGATGTGTGTAAAAGGTTGTTGATTCGTGAGGGAAAGGCCTCAGGCAGGCTGAAGGCTGAGGGCCAGTGACTGACGTGCGGGTTAGCATCGCTGTCCTGAGCGCGACGGTTCCGCATGTCAATCCAGCCTGAGGGCGGCCTCCACACACACCCACACACACACAGCCCGTGCTCTGCTCCCACTGTAATGGGAGAGGAAGGGTTTTTAGGAGTGTCCCAGGACCTCCAGCGTGGCTCGAAGCTGAAAGGGTTAACGCCGCTCCTCCAGAGTCCGCCCCGCTTTTCAGACGGAGCTCGATGGAGGACGAGGAACAAAGGGAAGCGTGAGAGCTCTGGATTCATATGGACCGAGAACAACAGCCCTGCTATGGGCTACTCACCGCGTCGCTGCGGGCGACGGGGAGGGGCAGAGGGCAGGGCAGGGCAGGGCAGGGCGGGGCAGAGAGTGAAACTCATGGAGGGCGGGGCAGAGGGAGAGGAAGAGGGGAAGGGCAGAGGGAGGAGTGTGTGTGTGTGTGAGACCATGTTCGTCAAGTTCCTGTAACAAAACAATGGTCACTAATCTACCAGCAGATATCTAATCTACTGGCCTGGTAATGCCACAGATGTAGATTAAATAGCTTGCAGTGGGTAGTTGATTTTAAAGAAAATAGTCAATATTAAATTTCAAGGGGATAAATATTCATAAATAATATTAAACATATAGTAAGCAGTTAAATACTAATAGCTGTTATTAGAGAGATTTAATGATGGTAAGTATTGATAGTAAACATTTAAAAGATTGTAAGGAGATAAATAATCATAGATTATATTAAATATAAATTAATTTTAAAGGGTTAAATATTGATAATATTGGGTTGAGAGGGCCCCTGGTTAGGATTCATTTCCAGTGTAACTCTGGCATAGAGAGCAGCACACAGGGTCACTGTAGCGAGGATGTGTCTCCCGGTGCTATATCAGAGCACCGTACCAGCAGCGGTACACATCAGGGTCAAGGTGAAGCAAACTGGTACACATCAGGGTCAAGGGTCAAGGTGAACCAAGGCTTCTGCTCAGAGATAGACCAAAAGGGGGGTCGGGGGGGGGGGGGGGGGAGGATTGGGATCACATGACACAGCAACCCCCCCCTGAAGTCAGGGGGGAACACCGGTCAGTAAGGTCAGCACGTCCCTGGGGGGTGCCGGTGGGGGGGTCCTGAATTGGCTCATCCCGCTCACACACCTGAGCGGACATGGTCTGGCAGCGCAGGCCGAAATGCCAGCCCGGTGATCCATGGCAGGTCTCTAAATAACAGCCCGGGGGGGGGGGGGGGGGGTGTGGGGGCGGGGGGGGGGGATGTGTTGGTGCTCCGTGGAACAGCCGGATAGCGTCGCTGGGCACTTATACTCACCACTCTCGTACCCCAGGCAGCACTTCCCGCTCGACTGGAAAAATCACCGTTCCCTGTGCGGAACTCCGGCTTCCCAGTCCAGTTTCCCTCTCAGATTTATCGGCGTATTCACACACCGCAAGGCACACAAACACACCAACAATTCATCACTCGTGAATCACTGCTTAATATTCAGGCTCATTCAAAGCCATTTCACACGCAAAAAAAAAGAGATTCTGTACATAGTGTAACTGGAAACTTTTGCGCCAAAGTCTTTTGACCACGGTGACAGAAAAATCCACCAACCAGGCGGGTTTATTTCATCCTGGCATTCCGTGTGGTGCCTTTGATCACCTTCCAGAATTTTCAAGGATTTAAACCGGCAGTTTTAAAGCAGTTTTACAAATTTAAACCAGCCAGTTAACTTGAAAAAACTCTAACTTGTCACAGTGGAACGGAATGCTGTGTGTGGAGAGGCTGTACAAAATTCCAACAGATCCTGGCAGAATTGCGAGGCTCTAATCAATATCCACAGACACGAGGGAGAGCGGTATTACCACGGCATCGACCTCTGGCCCCTCTTCTGTTGTTGGGTTAGCTGCCGGGGGTAAATCCGCTCTCCGCCCCCCCCCTCACCCCCCCCCCCCCCGGATGCCGCTGTAATCGTCCGATTGGCTGGACACGGCGATCCAGATCGGAACGCTCAATCGCTTAATAAGGATTAGGCTCCCCTCCGTATCCCGACGAGACGATTATATCAAACAAGCCTCCGTCTCGGGGAGGGAGATAAGAAACAAATCCCCCCCCCTTCGCCTCCTCCACCTCCTCCTCTTCATCCTCCCGGATCTGGACAGAGCCAGACTAATGGGCCCTGGCATTCAGCGGAACTATCCACGCGCCCCCTCAAATCGCATTTACTCCCGATGCCCGATAACACCCCCCCCCCCCCAGGGTCGAGACAAAAAGCATCTGCCTGAAACGGACGCCAAAAAAATTGCAATTTGGCAGATTAGGCAGACCCCGCAGGACCTGCTGCTCTGGGGAACTCGATTTAAGGGCAGAGAGGGGGACCTTTTACGCCCCCCCCCCCCCCCTCTCCGCATCGCCGGGGGGGTCAGGAGGGGCGGCTGAGGGTTAAAGATCACAGCAGGTGTCCTGAATCCGATCGTACCGAGCACAGGTTTAATCTCATGTGCTCCAGATCATGTGCCTTAATCACAGCCGGTCTGAAGTACACTCTTATAGCTGCAGCAGCCTGACCTCTTCCTCTGTCACACTGCCGACCCCGTAACCTTTGACCTCTGTGGGGGTCAGGGGTCATCGGCATGACACCCGCTCTGTGCCTCCAGCAGAATCTGCTGAGCTCCCAGTCACCCAGTGACATTTCAGCTGTGTGTGTGTGTGTGTGTGTGTGTGTGAGTGAGAGAGTGTGTGTGTGTGACTAGTGTGTGTGTGTGAGTGAGAGAGTGTGTGAGTGTGTGTGTGTGTGTGTGTGTGTGACTGTGTGTGTGTGAGAGAGAGTGTGTGTGTGTGTGACTGTGTGAGAGAGTGTGTGTGTGTGAGTGTGTGTGTGTCTGTCTGTGCGTGTGTGTGAGAGAGTGTGAGTGTGTGTGTGTGTGTGTATGTGTGCGTGTGTGTGTGCGAGAGTACATGTGAGCTTGTGTCTGGTTGTGTGTGAGTGTCTGTGTGTGATCGTACGTGTGTGTGTGTTTGTCTGTGCTTTGTGTCTGTGTGTGCATTTGCGTGAGAAAGACAGAGAGGGTTACAGCGTATGAGATACAAGCTTAAGGTGCCCATGGGCGAGGTTAGAGAAGCCATTCTTATTGGGGTGATTGCGTTTGATATGAATTTGTTTGTGATTCCATTCAAATGGACTGTTGAGACTGTTTTTATTGTAAATCTATAGTAATAATAGCAGCTGTTACAACAGTAATGGCTTCCACTATAATGCAGATAGCACCATCTGTGAATGGTCATGAAAGCTATAACACAAACACACACACTCACGAGTGCACACACACACACACACACACACACACACACACACACACACACACACACACACACACAGTACATATAACTTTATAATGGGCGGATAGATTAATTACTAAAATAATCCTAATTAAAGATTTCATAAGATGTGACAAAGGAATAAAAAAATAGATTTATCAGTTAAAACGTTTACCATCCTCTCTAACTTCATTACTTTTTAAATGCAGAATTTGAATAAATCTGGTTAAGTACAGCATACTCTGGGGCCAAGAAGCTTCATTTTGTCTGAACTCAGAAACCGAAAATCATCTAATCACATAAGGACATTAAACCCTTAAAAATCATACTCAGATTTCGAGAGCCAGGATAAGCGGGTATATAAAATCGTGATGGCTTCAAAGGTTGATTTCATTTTGCTAGATATGTTCAGGCTAAAACAGCAAACACCTCATTCCACACAACTACCTGCTGTGTAGACACTGAGCAGCAAAACAGACCTGTAACAAACGTATTATTATTATTATTATGAAGGTTATTTCTTTTGGGCTTTAAAAATTGTAAAATCTTAATGTGCTTATGCAGGCAATTTAATGCTAGCAGAGCAGTGTAAACAAATTAAATGTAATTATATAGTGCATGCTACAAAAATAGTTTCACAGCGTGAGTCACAGTATCCTGTGGTGTGCATCCCCAAAAGGTAAAGAAAAGACCCCTTTTACAAGTAGCTGATAATTTTGGAAATCTAGTGTTGTCTTTAAGCGCCATCTAGTGGTCTACACATGTATTACATGAGGGAAGAGACAGCAGCTTCGACTTGAGTGGCAAAATTATTGCATTCTGAATGGGACCTCAGGTTAGCGATGCTTGAAATCACACAAACCAGCGTACCTGTTCACACAGCGTACCTGTTCACAGGTATTTAAATATTTAAGACATACACAGGCAGTAGACCTTTAACCTTTAAACAACATTTTAAAAACAAACACCTGTTTCAGCCAACAATCTGAACAAGGTGCTTTCACATGATTATACATTCTGGTTTAAAGCATGTTTGAGTAAAACTCAACCACTCCTGACTAACCAGGACATCCCATACACACCAGCCCAACAGCACAAACTAACCAGGACGTCCCATACACACCAATCTAACAGCACCATCTAACCAGGACGTCCCATACACACCAACCCAACAGCACCATCTAACCAGGACGTCCCATACACACCAGCCCAACAGCACAAACTAACCAGGACGTCCCATACACACCAACCTAACAGCACCATCTAACCAGGACGTCCCATACACACCAACCTAACAGCACCATCTAACCAGGACGTCCCATACACACCAACCCAACAGGACAAACTAACCAGGACATCCCACACACACCAGCCCCACAGATCCAAACTAACCAGGACGTCCCATACACTCCAGACTAACCAGGACATCCCATACACACCAACCCAACAGCACCATCTAACCAGGATGTCCCATACCAACCCAACAGCCCCAAACTAACCAGGACATCCCATACACACCAACCCAAAAGCTGATGACTAACCAGGATGTCCCACACACACCAACCCCACAGATCCAAACTAACCAGGACGTCCCATACACTCCAGACTAGCCAGGACGTCCTGTAAACACCAGCCCAACAGTCAAAACTAACCAGGACGTCCCATACACTCCAGACTAGCCAGGACGTCCTGTACACACCAGTCCAACAGCTATTAACTGAACAACACTGGGCATCATTATCATTCTATTACAGTACAAAACGAGCTCACATAGATAGGGGTACTGGGTGTGAGTTTATTCAAAGAGAACAAAAAGATCTACAAACACAAACACTCAGAAGTGTAGGAGCGGGCGACGCCTGCTTATTTCTCTCTCTTTCGGAAATCCAAAGTAAATCCCGGAGTTTATCTCCATCACAGCCTGCACATCACAGCGAGCAAACAACAGCAGAATTAACAGGTGCAAAGAATGGAATGTGGGAGGCAATAAAACAACATCCTCTAGAATCTGGAGTTTTAATTGTCTTATAGTCTCTGAGTGTTTGTATTGATTTTAGATTAGTTCAGAATTGCTTGCATTTTTGCTTTTTTTTTTTTTACTGCAAAAAAGAAAGGGTTTTTAAATGGTTCCCCCTCCCCCCCTCAGAGGAAGGCTGTTTGCATGCAGGTGAATTCCAGGGGCCGGATTGACCAGCAGGGGGGTCGGTGAACGTTCCCTAACCACACTTAGCCCAGACAATGGGGGCCCATCCACACACCGGAGCAGTGCCTTATCGGGGTGAGTCACCCAGCCATCCCACACCCACTGTAAACATTTACAGTACCGCACTGAATTCCATAGAGTAACCACAGAAGAAGAAGAGAACAAGGTGTGGTTTTCTTCATTTATTATCAGCAATTCATCAGGTAACATGTACAGTATAAATAGCATTAGGAAAAGGACAGGAGCCTGTGTCAGTGGAAGAACAAGTCACACTCACTCACACACACAAACACACATATACACACACACACACACACTCACACATGCGCAAACACACACACACACACACATACACACACACATACACACACGCACAGTCACATATGCACACACTCACGCATACACACACACACACACACATATACACACACACACATACAAACACACGCACACTCACATACGCACACACTCTCACACACACACACAAACACACAGACAGACACTAAAATGCACACACGCATACACTCACACACTCGCGCACACACACACACACACACACACAGACACTTGCACATGCTCACACTCACACACACTCATGCGCACGCACACACACACAGACACTTGCACACAAACACACACACACACTTGCACGCGCGCGCACTCGCGCACTCACTCACTTACACGCGCACACACACACACAGTTCCAAAGCATCTGCTGTGCAATAAAAAACAAATATACTTATGTACAATTACAGAATTAAAAAATGAACTGTATGCAATTATTTACAACTCAAAATAAATTAATTACAATAAAAATCATAAATAAATGCTGTGAGGAACTGCAGTTTGTAGTGTTATTTTGGAGACGAAATGAAAGGTGCTGCACACAGGGATTTAACGCGTGTTTTAAAGAGCGTGCACACAGGGGACACCTTTGGAAGAACATGTATGTTCCATTACACGTATGTTTTATTATCCATGCGCCACGTTTTTCAGTATTTTCAAATTCACAGATCGTGCCAAAACCACCCAACCTGCACCTACACAACCACCCGCCCTGTGAAAGTGAGCTTCTGTTGCACCCCAGAGACCAGGAAACCGACCAGTTGCCCTCGTCTGCTAAAGTTTATTTACCTCTCAGAGTACAACTTGGAATGAAAAAGAGTAAATAGTAAATAGCTTGCCATAACAAAAGGGAAGGAAATCAGGACAGGTGCGAACACACCTTCGGAACTCTGCTTGTCGTTTCCGTGGTGACTCCACTGCGACCAATGGGCCCTGTCTCAGGTAAGGGTGTGCAGGGCGTTCCCCTCCATCAATGGTTGTTTCTATAGAAACCCAAACTGACAAGGTCCCGCCATCAGAAACAGATACGCATGTGGTTATTCAACACGTCAAGAGCTGAGACTTTTAAGCCATATAAAGCCTTTGAGATGTAAAGCCTCAGGCTCAAAAGCAGTGGCTTCGCTTTAATGTTGCATCAGTGTTAGTTTTCAGATCTAAAAAAATGAAGTTGTTTAATCTGCTGTACAGCAAAAAAAAGCCTGAGCAAAGACACAAAGAGCTTTTCTGTGCCAATAGCTTATTTCTGATAAAATAAATATGATATAGGGGCTTGCTTGAAGGGGAAAGTCTATCAGACCTCCATCAGAGCCAGCAGTCAATTCACTGGCATCCTGCAGATCAGCAGCACACAGTCCTTAAACCACTGATCCTCTGACTGTCTGTGAGCAGCCCACCGATCAGCACAACACTGGTGCACTGGCCAGAAGCTGAGTGATGCATGCTGGGTAAGATCTTCAGCAGTACAGCGATGGATGCTGGGTAAGAGCTTCAACTGTGGAATGATGCATGCAGGGTAACGTCTTCAGTGGTGGAATGATGCATGCTGGGTAAGATCTTCAGCAGTGGAGTGATGCATGCTGGGTAAGAGCTTCAGCAGTGCAGTGATGCATGCTGGGTAGGATCTTCAGGAGTGCAGTGATGCATGCTGGGTAAGATCTTCAGCTGTGGAGTGATGTAAGCTGGGTCAAAGTTTCAGCAGTGGAGTGATGCATGCTGGGTAAGACCTTCAGCCGTGGAGCGATGCATGCTGGGTAAGATTTTCAGGAGTGCAGTGATGCATGCTGCGTAAGGTTTTCATCAGTAGAGCGATGCATGCTGGGTAAGACTTTCAGGAGTGCAGTGATGCATGCTGGGTAAGGTTTTCATCAGTAGAGCGATGCATGCTGGGTAAGACTTTCAGGAGTGCAGTGATGCATGCTGGGTAAGTGCTGCGCCCGTGACTGATGCAGACAGTCGTTCAGAGGAGGCTGCCGGTCGGCGAGAGGACAGATCAAGAGCAGCAGATACCTCAGGCACGGCAGCGCTTTGCCATTTCCACCACGGCATGAATAAACCATAACAGTGATGCCGCTCTCTCTCTCCCTCTCTCTCTCCCTCTCTCTCTCTCTCTCTCTCTCTCTCCCTCTCTCTCTCTCTCCCCCTCTCTCCCTCCGCTCGCACTCTCTCTCTCTCTCCCCGCTCTCTCCCTCTCTCACACTCTCCGCTCGCTCTCTCTCTCTCACTCTCTCTCTCTCTCTCTCTCTCTCTCTCTCTCCGCTCTCTCTCTCTCTCTCCGCTCTCTCTCTCTCTCTCTCTCTCTCTCTCTCTCTCTCTCTCTCTCGCGCTCTCTCTCTCTCTCTCTCTCTCTCCCTCTCTCTCTCTCCGCTCGCTCTGCGGCGGGTGTGCCTGTCTGAGATTGCAGGGCTGGGACTGCAGATCACACAGATACCGGGGGCAATATGCCGCAGGCTCGACAACGCAGCGCTGAAATAAAATAAAAATAAACATTTTAAAAGCCGACAAGTCCAGTCATCCGTGTGCTCGCACGCCCTCGTGAAATATGAGAAAAAGAAACACCTGGAAGATAATCAAAGAGTGAGCAGCCTTTCCAAAAACACCGCGGAGATCATCCCTTTAAAAGTCCATTCAGGCAAAATAAAAACCAACAAAAAGAAGCCTCAGAATACAGCTGTACAAACCGCAAAGGCCTGCTGCTCTTTCTTTCTTTCTTTCTTCTTTTTTTAAAAAGAAAAACCCGCATATTAAATACAAAACAAAGTGACATAGATGGCAATCCTGTCATATAAATAAAAAATGCATAAGCATTAGTAAACATGTCTTTTTTTTTGTCTTTTTCCCCTCAAATTTGAAAAATGTCTTTTTAAATTATTTTTTTTTTATTTTCTAGGACAAAACTTTACTTTCATCCTGATTCCAAAGGGTCAGTTGCTATGGAAATACGATATAAATAGATATAGATATAAATACATAACATGCTCACACTAATATAGTGCAAAACCCTGCCTTAGAGGGGGTAGAAGGAAGAGCGTCCTTTAGCGGGAGATCTTCAGCGCTAACTGTCATGTGACGAGGGAGGGAGGAGTCACAAACCCAGAGTGGGTGGAGCTACCATGCCCTGTCAATCACCAAGCTCCCGTGAACCAATCAAAAACATGGTTCGCCATTACGAACATCTACGTTTGGTTGGGGCCGGCAGTTCAGTGATGAAGCACGGTAGCCCCGCCCACTCTCTGAGCTACTCAATATTTTGGTTGGTGGACTCCGGGGGAAGAAAGATGGCCGACGCGATCGATCCCAGCAGCACCCAGGAGAGGCGGGAGGAACTCGGCGGTCAGCGAATCACGGTGAAGGAGCAGGACGCTTAGCCGAGGGGGCGTGTTCCTCCAGGGTGTTTATAGAGTCGCTGGAAACACAGGGGCCTCCTGGACTGCAGTCAGAGGGGAGGGGTTTCACTTCCTGAATGGGAGTTTTAACAGGGCTCCTGGCTGGCCCCTCCTCTCCTCTCAAAAAGCAGGTGCTTCCTTCAGTAAAAGAGCGGGAAAAAGCGAAGGAAACAAAGCGCCACATCCTCTTCAGGTCTGGAAGGCCCTCGTTTGAGAGAGAGATAAACAGGAGAAGGCCGGCCGGCCGGGGACAGCTGAAAGCACCGCCTCTCCATCTGCTCTCGGCAGGTGTGTGTTACCTGAACAGGTGTGTGTTACCTTGTTTATTAGTCTCTGCTCCATGCATTCCTCCCAGCTAAAGCCAGTCGCCTCCCCCCTAGCCCCCCAATTCCCGAAATCGAGCTCTTCTAGTTCCGGGGCAGGTCCTGATGCTGAGGAGGAGCTGGGTTGCCATGACGACCGGGTCCGCCCGAGGGCATCGCTCGTCACCGTGGCGGGTAAAAGGTTGGAGGGGGTCAGAGGTCACGCTACAAGACTGCGTCGCCATCCTAACAAAGCGTCAGGGGGGCGAGTAGGCCACAGAGGTCACTGTAAAAAGTATGCATCGCTGTCATAAGCAAGCGTCAGGGGTCAGAGGTCGGAGGTCGCAGGTGGGGCTACATGTCGGCGTCTCCATCGTAAGCGAGAGTGAGGGGCTTCAGCCGGTTGTTCTGCCTCCTCTGCGGCTTCTTTGGCTTTTTGCTAAAAAAGAAAAGGAAGAAAATGAAAAATAAATTTTTAAATTTAAAAACATTTAGCTTGTAAATGCATGGGTATTAACACCAACAGCAGCCCATGTGTTTCACTGTCAAACTCAACTGAAGAATACAAGCATTTTGTCAACTTTTATTTCGCAAAAACTGTTATTAGTATCACTATACACAATAATAATAATAATAATAATAATAATTATTATTATTATTATTATCATCACTCTAAGTAGCAATAATAATTTGCCTCTTCCATGCTCTGCAGTTGTCAGTACTTCACGCATACAGATAAAAGCAGCGCGTAATAGATAGATGCTGTTAGTTCATTCATCCTCCAGCTCTCTGCAGCAGAATTCAAGCCCCCCCCACCCCCCCACGTGAGCGGCCATGCTGTTCCCGCTCAGATGTGACCGAGCATGTGTCATAACCAAGCATCACCCAGCACAGTATCCCCATCGCTGCCGCGGCAACCTGCCGTGGCAACCTGCTGGCAGAACCGTGAGTATCTACGGCTCCGTTGCCCCCCGGCCACTTGCTGACCGTCTTTTTCTTCACTCTCTGACTGTCTTTTTCCCCTCAGGCCTGAAACTGAGGGACTGATTCCTCAAGGCCACATTCATAGAGAGATGGGATGTAACGGCTGGTTTTGGGGTCCCCACTATCCTATCCCCTGGGGTACCCCATCCACTGGTCAAAAAACCGAACCCCCCGTCCCACCCCGTGGCGTCGGGGTGATTACAGTGGACAGGGCCAGGGCACGGTCACATCCCGGTTAATAATGCGTGACCACGTTCTGACTGCAGACCGGTCACTGTGCAGCATGCGCAGTGTGTAGCTGCAAGAGCAGGCGGGAAGCAGACGGGAATCTCAGAACTCACCTCAACGGCAACTACAACACACAGAAACAGCGCAGTCAGTCCGCTATTCTGCAGGGCTGGCTCCACACCGCTAGCACGTACAGCTAGCCCGCAGCGCTAGCCCCACACCGCTAGCACGTACAGCCAGCCCGCAGCGCTAGCCCCACACAGCTAGCACGTACAGCTAGCCCACAGCGCTAGCCCCACACTGCTAGCACGTACAGCTAGCCCACAGCACTAGCCCCACACTGCTAGCATGTACAGCTAGCCCGTAGCGCTAGCCCCACACTGCTAGCACGTACAGCTAGCCCACAGCGCTAGCCCCACACTGCTAGCACGTACAGCTAGCCCACAGCGCTAGCCCCACACTGCTAGCACGTACAGCTAGCCCACAGCACTAGCCCCACACTGCTAGCATGTACAGCTAGCCCGTAGCGCTAGCCCCACACTGCTAGCACGTACAGCTAGCCCGAAGCGCTAGCCCCACGCTGCTAGCACGTGCAGCTAGCCCGCAGCGCTAGCCCCACACTGCTAGCACGTACAGCTAGCCCACAGCGCTAGCTCCACACTGCCAGCTCACACCGTGAGTGTGTGTGCGCGGTTGTGTATGTTTGTGTGGCTGCATGTGTGTGCGTGTGTGTCCCTTTACCATCTAGGCAGTTGCCTAGCAACAAAAGATTAAACTTTGAGAGAAAATCTTACATAGTGGATAGTGTAAAGGAAGCAAGCTTGGCACCCTAGAAACTGAAATCCACATAGTTCACATCCTGAAGTGGAACATAAATGTAAACACTCTGTGGGTTTAACCCGTTCGGAAATCATTTTGCCAACAGTTAAAACAAGCAGGACATTGACAATGACAGGCATGACAAATCAATAGAGGGAGGAAATGAAAGAAAAAGGGATGGCATATTAACATAAAGAAAGAGAAGCACCACAGTGAGCAATACCTCTTTGCTGACCACCAGAGGGCAGCATAGCCTCCAGCTGTACCAAAGGGCTTTCTGGTAATTGTAGTTCCTTTGATTTGTGAAACAAATCCTAATTAAAGTGGCTTTAAATTCTCATGTTCACTTGAGTCAGGGGCCAAGGACAGCTGGTTTCTTATCAGAATGACTGACAGTAAGAGGGGGCGGAGCAAGGGACAGGCCAAGCCCTGTAGATGCAGTTCTTGCTCTCTCTGGTGACGCTCATGACACATGACTTTCAGCACGCGAGGCTTCTGATTCGTCCCGACCTCAGTACAGGTCAGGAGAGGGCGGGGCTCCGCCCTGCCTAACGCCACAACCGGGCGGGTCAAAGGTCAGGGAGAGGGCGGGGCAAAAGCAAACAAAAAGAAATGGAGGGGTTAACATTGCTCAAACAAAATACATGAGTGAATTTGAAAAGGAGAATTAAAAATGAAAATAAGACTGAAATTTTGAAATGAACAGGCATCTTATCACACACACACACAGAGGCACAGACACACAAAAACAAGCACACACACACAGCAGTAGCTAAATAAAATGAAATGTATGTGTGACGTCACATGGTGAAGTCCGTCAGAGCTGAGGAAGACTCACCAGGCAAGGTACGTCATGGAGATGATGAAGATCAGCAGCACGACCACGCCCGCCGCCACGCCGTACACCCACGTCTTCAGCCGCCCGTCTGCAGGGGAGAGAGAGAGTCAGCAGGCTGCCACAGCCAATCAGAGAGCTGCTACCATGCGGTCTCAGCCAATCAGAGAGCTTCTACCATGCAGGGGGGATTTGCCTGCAGCTTTTTGATTGGCAGAGACCATAATCACACAGCGACACTTCAGCCGCACAAAATAATAATTCTGGAAAAACAACAACTGAAAACTAAGAAAAATTAATAATCAAATCTTATGTCTTCTTTAGCTTTACTACTCACAACTACTAAAGTTGTGAGTAGCATCTTTACAAGTTTAGGAAAGGCTATGAAAAAACAATCAACTCAGCTTAATAAACAGGCTGTATATTTAGTTGGTAATAAAAGGTTAATAAACAGGGAAAAGTATTTATACAGGACACCCCTACATTCAGCAGGTGAACCATCCCGCAGTCCTGTTTATCAGCCAGCAGAGGGCGCCATAACACAAGCTGCTCAGTGACAAATGGCCACTGGGGAAGGGCATCTTTTATGTTGACCGCAAGCGTTCACCCAGCACCCATAAACGCACACGCTCTGAGACAGCACTGGGGTACGTTCCTACTCGCATGGGGGGGTGGGGCTTGCCTGCACGAGGGGGAGGGGCTTACCTGGTCCGAACGGCTGCAGGAACCAGGTGCGTCCCGCGCGGCCGGCCTGGTTGGCGGTGGGCTGGGTGGGGCTGGCGGCGCGGATGGTCTTCACGTCGGCCTCGTTGACCCCGCCTGTGGGGATCTCCAGGACGGGGATCAACGTGCACTGCTCCAGGAGCCCGTCCGAGCTCATCACCTCCGTGTAGCCCTCCGCGCACCCGCACACGCCGACCTGCAGGGGGCAGTCACACACACACACGCACACATTACACTGCTGCATCTCAGCATGCTGCGCTACAGCACGTGAGCAGTAGCTAGCATTTAGCCTTTTATGGCGTGAGGTCACAACTATGTGATTAGAGTGCTCTTAACTGAACATTCTAACGCTGATGTCACAATCAGTGTGTGCAACTGGAAGCAATGGAGTTCTAGAACACTGGCTTGGAATTTTGAATTCCAAAAAAACACTCACGCGCTCTCTCACCTCTGTGCAGACAGATCTTGGCTTATCGCAGGCTGGGTCACATGACCTGTCTGACAAGGGCTTGATGGACAGGGGGCAACCGCCTGTGAGAGAGCAGAGAAGGACCAATCAGGATGCATATAAAACATGAAGGTGGGAAAGTGGACCAATCAGGACACGTAAAACACAAAAGCAGACCAATCAGGTCGTGCCAGTGGGACAATCAGGTTATTTCAAATGTAAAGATATAATCCATATAATGACCTAACAAAATGTTTAACAATGCATAATAATGTGTAATGTAGAATTATGCTTAATATTTCTGAATACTTTTAGGCACACAGTTGTGCTCCTATTCCTATTCCTGAACTAGTGTGCTTCTGCCCTCTTTATGCAGGAGAGGCTCGCAGTTCCCTGTGAGGATTACAGGCCTCCTCTCCCAAGCGGCGGAGTTAATTAAGCAGAAAGGCCGTGGCGTAAATAAGCGCTCGTTCCGTTCTGAAGACATCCCGCTCACACACAAGCTTCCTCTCCACGTCCTAAAGGAACAGCGCTGTACTTTCGCAACTTTTATTTGCGTGAAAGGAACTCGAAGCGCTCGCTCCAGAAAGCTTCAGACCGTTAAATCCCCCCGAAATAAACCCTGTGTTTTGCGGGGGATGAAAAGCCTGAGAGTGCACACTGCTGCATATTTACAGGCTCTCGTCCTGTGCTGTGGCTCTACAGCGGGAGCCGACGCGGTCTGAGTCGCGCGCGGATTATCGCTTTTCTTTGGCGGGTTTCTCTGCGGAACGGCGGGGGACGGCGGCGATAGCGGAAGCGGGCGAGAGCGCGCGTGGGCGAGCGGGTACCTGTGACGTTCAGACCGTCGGAACGCTGGCACCACACCTGGCGGGCGTGGCCTTTCCACTCCGAGGCCATCCAGGTGTACTCAAAGCACTGACCGTCTGGGGGGGGGGGGGGAAGAGAGGGGGGGGGAGGTAGACAGAGAGAGAGAGAGAGGGAGAGAGGGAGGGGGGGAGAGGGAGAGAGAGAGGGGGAGAGAGAGGGAGGAGGGAGAGAGAGAGGGGGAGAGACAGAGGGGGGGAGAGAGAGAGGGAGAGAGAGAGAGGGGGAGTGAGAGGGTGGGTGAGATGGGGGGGTGAGAAGGAGAGAGAGAATGGCAGAGGGGGGGAAGAAAGAGAGAGAGAGAAAGAGTTGGGGGAGAGAGAGAGACTAGCCAATCAACACCTTGCAAGACAGCACAAAGCCAGTGATATATTGTTGCTATCATCATCATAATCATTTTCAGGGCTATGCTTTGAGAAGTGAATATTATTATTATTTTAAACGATTAAATGATTGGCTGAGTGAGTCATGCGGTGACCTCTGACCTGTGCAGGGGCGGGACTCCCACTCCTGCTGGGGACACTGGGGAAGGCTGTGGGGCTCCTGGGCGATGGCGGGGCGGGACCTCACCTGGACCGCCCCCAGGCCCAAATCCACCCCTTTCACACAGCTCCGCTCACAGCTGCTCCACCCACTCCACTCCGCCAGGTAACAGTCGCCTGGGAAACAGGGACAGACATTCCCCACAATGCACCAGGGTCTTCAGATCATCTCAGATTCACATGCATGTCCTGACAAAGGTCAAAGGTCACATGTCTCTCTATGATAAATACCTGCTGTCATTTGAGGACAGAAGCAGAAGTGACTCTGAACTTCCAGGTCAGCTTGGGAACAGAGATAAAGCAGGTGGCTCCAGGTGTGTGTACCTGAGCAGGTGTGTATACCTTTGCGGGTGCGTGTTACCTGAGCAAGTGTGTGCACCTGTGCAGGTGTGTGTTACCTGAGCAGGTGTGTGTACCTGAATAGGTGTATGTCACCTGAGTAGGTGTTTGTTACTCGGGAATGTTCACCTTGCAGGTGGCAGGTGTGTGTTATCTGGACAAGTGTGTGTTACCTGGACAGGGCACAGTGCAGGCCTCCTCCAGGGCGACTCGGTTGTCTCCGTCCTGCAGGGGGTCCGCTCCCCCACACAGCTCCTCCTCCACCACACTGCCCTCATCGTCACGGGAACCGTCAAACACCACACACGACACGTTCCTCACACGCACTCCTTCTCCACAGCCGGCGTCCTGCAGAACACACATTATACCCCACACACTATACCACACACGCGTTATACCCCACATTATACCCCACACGCGTTATACCCCACACATTATACCCCACACGCGTTATACCACACACACACACACACACACACACACACACACACACACACACACACACACACACACACACGCGTTATACCACACACACATTATACCCCACATGATACCACACACACACGTCATACCCCACATTATACCACACACACACACACACACACACACACACACACACACACACACACACACACACTATACCCCACATTATACCCCACACACGCGTTATACCCCACATTATACCCCACACACGCGTTATACCCCACATTATACCCCACACATAAATGCAGTCGGCGTTCACCTCGGCTCCACACTCGGACCAGCTGCTGTAGCGCCACCTGTAGCAGGGCCTGACGGGACAGGGCTTCCACTGCTCCATCTGGGCGGGGCAGGGCCTCCCGTCCCCCTGGGACGCCTGGGTCACCGAGCGCCGCCGCCACATTCTCCCTGCAGGGGGGAGCCAATCACATTCAGCAGAGCCAGACATTAACCAATCACATTCAGCTGAGCCCATCTATTAACCAATCACATTCAGCAGAGCCAGACATTAACCAATCACATTCAGCAGAGCCCATCTATTAACCAATCACATTCAGCAGAGCCTGTCCATTAGTCAATCACATTTAACAAAGCCTGACCATTAACCAATCACATTCAACAGAGCCCGGCCATTAACCAATCACATTCAACAGAGCCCGGGCCATTAACCAATCACATTCAACAGAGCCCGGACATTAGCCAATCACATTTCATTACAACAGTCAGTGTACAGAAAAGAGGCTGGTTTGGCAACAGTAGAGTGAACATGGTGGTGGGCACTCTCTCTCACACACACACACACACACACACACACACACTTTACACAAACAAACGTGCAGAAGATCATAACATAACTACATTTATGTATTCACTCATTCGGACATACACAGAGATTAGAATGGTTTGTTCAGATTACTCAGGATGAGTGCACACACAGCAAACAGCATTCCTCAGGTCATATCCACAGACACCCCCCGCCCACCCCCCCAACACAAACTATAACCGCACAAGTGCGCACGAAAGCCTGTCCAAGCAATAACTCGAAAACCACAGGAGCGGAATCACTCAAAGGCTTAAAAAGAGCTGAAGAGGCTCTCCTCCGCTCCGATTTCTGGGAAAATGTTGCTAACAGTCACCACCAAACACTTCTGGTACGTGTTATTATATTCAGAACCAGGAGGCTGAATACAGTTGCTGATTCATTCAGGAAAGCACTTGTGTGTGGCCTCGCCCGCAGTACCACGCACACGGCACCAGGGGGCAGTGTAGCGTCATATAAAATCAGATATAAATTAAGGCAGCGCTGTAAGAGGTTGTCCTGACACCGCATATTACAGTAGCAGCCGGATGATTTCATTTCCTTTCCCTCAGGGAGGAGAAGCTGCAGGTAAAGATTCAATTTCCTCCCGTCCGGCCTCGCCGCTGTCCAGATAACGTGATCTTCTGAAAACGCAACGCCGTGTTGGCGCCTCTTTCTCAAGTCGCCAGAGCTCCTTCTGCGCACCTGAAACCGTCCTGAATATTCATTCACTGAGCATCTTTTCTTCCACCCCCCCTTGAAATTGAGCTGAGTCAGAGATGATGTGATGTTTTAGTAAGAGGCCAGATGCATCAGAACAAGCCTGGCAGTGAGGAACTCAGCCAAATGAATGCCAGTGTAAAGTAAACATATTACATACACATTCATCCCAGTGTAAAGTAAACATATTACATACACATTCATCCCAGTGTAAAGTAAACATATTACATATACATTCATCCCAGTGTAAAGTAAACATATTACATACACATTCATCCCAGTGTATACTAAACATATTACAGACACATTCATCCCAGTGTAACCTAAACATATTACAGACACATTCATCCCAGTGTAAACTAAATATATTACATACACATTCATCCCAGTGTAAACTAAACATATTACAGACACATTCATCCCAGCGTAAACTAAACATATTACAGACACATTCATCCCAGTGTAAACTAAACATATTACAGACACATTCATCCCAGTGTAAACTAAACATATTACAGACACATTCATCCCAGTGTAAAGTAAACATATTACATACACATTCATCCCAGTGTATACTAAACATATTACAGACACATTCATCCCAGTGTAACCTAAACATATTACAGACACATTCATCCCAGTGTAAACTAAATATATTACATACACATTCATCCCAGTGTAAACTAAACATATCACATACACATTCATCCCAGTGTAAACTAAACATATTACAGACACATTAATCCCAGTGTAAAGTAAACATATTACAGACACATTCATCCCAGTGTAAACTAAACATATTACAGACACATTCATCCCAGTGTAAACTAAACATATTACAGACACATTCATCCCAGTGTAAAGTAAACATATTACATACACATTCATGCCAGTGTAAAGTAAACATATTACAGACACATTCATCCCAGTGTAAACTAAACATATTACAGACACATTCATCCCAGTGTAAACTAAACATATTACATGCACATTCATCCCAGTGTGAACTACAGATTTGAACCATAAAAATCTACATTTTAAGTGAAATTTGTTTTCAGACAAAGGTTGCGGCGCTGAGCATGCTCATGGTGCGGCTGATTATTTCCTCGCACGTTGTTTTTATTTTTTTGTTTCTTTTTACAGCCACTGCACACGGACCTCCTGGGCTTTTAATGTGGTGCGCAGTGGTAACCCGGGGATACGCGCGGCTGTTTGGCAGTGTGCCGCGACCCGCCCGGCTCACCTCGAGGAGCACGCGTGTGAGGACCTAACACAGCCGGCCGAGCCTTCGAAACGCTCCAGGGAGCGAGCTCGACAAGCGAGGGAAAAAAGTGTGTGTGCAGGCATTCATTCCAACCTCAACTGCAATCCTGGAATTTTAACGAGCTTTTACTTATTCTTAATGAGGTGCTTTTCATGTTTTAGAGCTGGGGTCCCCAGTCTTATCCAGAAAGGGCCAGTGTGGGTGAACACACCTGATCCTGATTCTACTAATCAAGGTGCTTAGCAATGACTCTAGTGATTGATTAGTAGAATCAGGTGTGTGCACCCACACTGGCCCTTTCTGGAACCCCAGCTCTAAAACATGAAAAGCACCTCATTAAGAATTATTAAAAGCTTGTAAAAATTCTAGGATTGCACAGTTGAGGTTGGAATGAAAACCAGGGGCCACCAAGGTTCAAGTTTGAGAACCGCTGATGTATATTCTCCACACTGTCTGATAAATGTTATCCTATTGGTTAAAAAAGGAGATATTAGGAAACAACCATCAATCTGGCAACCCCCGGATTCCTCCCCTGAGGAGGGATTTCTCAAGACCAGGCAGGTGGGAGGGGCCAACAGAATACAGTCAGGGAAGGCGAGCTGTCAATCACAGCGCTAAATAAATAATTGACGCCTTTCATGAATCATATATCCCCCCTATATTAGGGGGTGTGTCACGGGCTGAGGTGAGGCTTGCCCAGCAGCTGAAGTGTTCGATTAGAGACGCTCCTGCGCTCGAGAGAGGCAGGGGGAAGGGACGTCCCGTCTGCTGTGATTCTTTCCCCCCGGTCCCTCTACGCACACAGCGGCCCGGTGTGCTCCGAGCACACGGCCCGATTATAAAAAGAGAAGAGAGAAGAGAGGGAAAGAGGAAAGGAGGAGAAGGGAAAGCAGCTCCAGCTAATGAGCGAGGCTCAATCACAGCGCACTCCAAGACTCGGCTCTCGACAACGAGACCTGTCAGTCACACAGGTGAGCAGTCACACAGCCTACCTGTCAGTCACACAGGTGAGCAGTCACACAGCCTACCTGTCAGTCACACAGGAGAGCAGTCACAGAGGTGAGCAGTCACAGAGCCTACCTGACAGGCCGCAGGTGAGGGAGCACTGGGACCAGGCCGACCAATCAGAAAGCTGGCAGTTGATAGGACACTCCACCAGACAGGATGAGTTCATCAGCCACTTCTTTGGCAGACCCAGCTGAAAGACAGAGGGGGTCTGTTAGGCCCTGTCTGAACCCAAACTACCCCCCGCCCCCCACCCCCCCCCAGCTGAGAGAGAGAGGGGGTCTGTTAGGCCCTGTCTGGATCCAAACTACCCCCCCCCCCCCCCCCCACCAAAGCCTCCCCCCTTGCTGGCTTTTTCATTTCTCATTACCCACAATCCCCTGTTTCTGCACAGAGGAGTAGACTGGCTCTCTGCTGCTTCCAGCCAAATGCTCAGGACGCCCTCCTGGGGGAGGGGGGGTCACCTCCCCCGAAATCTGGGGTTAATGGGGGGTTTAGTCCTGCTGGAGAGCCAAATTACTTTTACTCTACGAGGGGGAAATTACCCCTGAACCTGCAGGGCAGTGTGTGTGTGTGTGTGTGTGAGTGAGTGTGTGTATGTGTGAGTATGTGTGTGTGTGCGTGTGCATGTGTGTGTGTGTGTGCGCGTGTGTGTGTGTGTGTGTGTGTGTGAGTGTGTGTATCTGTGTGTGTGTGTCTGTGTGAGTGTGTGTGTGTGTGTGTGTGTGTGTGAGCATGACCATTCACTCGTCTCCTAATTGAATTGCAACTGATGTTCTCACTAAAGAATGAAATTAAATATAGGCTTCGGAAATGGACATGAGAAAAATACTGAGGACATGACCTTGGTGTTCTGAGTGGTAGTTACAGCCCTTTGCTTGTGTGTGTGTGTGTGTGTGTGTGTGTGTGTGTGTGTGCATGTGCGTGTGAGTTTAAATGAAACCGTATGTGTGTGGGTGCATGCATGTCCAAGGAGAGATAATTTGTCACACACACTCATTTATCACACACTCTCTCTCTCACACACACACACACACACACATTATCACACACACACACGCACACACACTATCACACACGCACACACACATACGCAAACACACAGACACACAGACACGCACGCACGCACACTATTACACATACACACACTATCACACACACACACACACACACACACTCCTCACCTCCTCGCAGTACTTGAGATCCACAGACTTGCCGTCGCTGCGCACGCAGTCCAGCATGCGCGTCTTGATGCCCCGCCCACACACGGCTCTCTCGCTCAGCTGACAGGTGCTCCAGTCTGCGGGGGGGGGGGGGCAGGTGGGATGGAGGGGAGTTTGGGGGCAGAGCCAGGTGCAGGAGACACGTTTGTGTCCAGAGAATTTCAGGCAGAAAAAAATAAAAGAAAAAGAAAAAACAAAGATTGAGCCACTGTGTAAAAAGATGCAGCATAGTACACAGTACGCTGAGGGATGAAATATGAGGATGTTAGATAAGGACAGATCACCACAGCGGTCAGCCAGCAGGGCTTTGAGAAAGCCCCAGAGAGCCATAAAAACTGAGAGCAGACCTCCTCAAATCTCCCAGCACATTAAATGCCTTTCCCATTAATCCCTTCCCTCTCTCTCTCACAGGGTATCTGTGACACCCGCACACTGGAGAGAGAGAGAGAGAGAGAGAGAGAGAGAGACAGAGAGAGAGAGAGAGAGAGATGACCTCATCCTGGCCCCGCCCCCTGCTCTCTCTCAAACACACACTCTGTGTAATGACCTCATCTTGTCCCTCGTATGTTATCTATGATGTTATAGTTTTACCTGTGATGTCGTAGTTAGTTTTACCTGTGCTTCTGTGGTTTCACCTGTGCAGCTATAGTTTTACCTATGATGTTGTAGGAGTAGATTTACCTGTGATGTTGTAGGAGTAGTTTTACCTGTGATGTTGTAGGAGTAGTTTTATCAGTAGTGTTGTGGGTTTACCTGTGATGTTGTAGGAGTAGTTTTACCTGTGATGTTGTGGGTTTACCTGTGATGTTGTAGGAATAGTTTTACCAGTAATGTTGTGGGTTTACCTGTGATGTTGTAGGAGTAGATTTACCTGTGATGTTGTAGGAGTAGTTTTACCTGTGATGTTGTAGGAGTAGATTTACCTGTGATGTTGTGGGTTTACCTGTGATGTTGTAGGAGTAGTTTTACCAGTAATGTTGTGGGTTTACCTGTGATGTTGTAGGAGTAGATTTACATGTGATGTTGTGGGTTTACCTGTGATGTAGTAGGAGTAGTTTTACCTGTGATGTTGTGGGTTTACCTGTGATGTTGTAGGAGTAGTGGTAGCAGTTGGTGTTGAGTTTGCAGGGCTCCGTTTCGGTGGAGGGGGGGCACAGTTTCCCCTCTCCCGGCAGGCGTATGGGGGTCGCTGTTCGCACCCGAGTCCCGTTCCCGCTGCAGGGCTGAAAGGGGTACACGTCAGCTTCCACACACAGCCAGCTCAATTCAACAGTCAAACAACTAACACCGTGGTGATAAGATGGGATGAATACATACTGTCAAACGCAATCCAACGCAGCCAAAGACAGTCAAGCATGACCCAACGCAGTCCAAGGCAATCCAACACAGCCGAACATAACCCAAAACAACCCAAACACAACCAAAGACAATCAAACACAAACCAACACAGTCTGAGGCAATCCAACACATCCAAAACAGCCAAACATAACCCAAAACAAACCAACACAGTCAAAGAGAGCCCAAAACAGTCAAACACAGCCAAACACAGCCAAACATAACCCAAAACAAACCAAACACAGTCAAAGAGGGCCCAACACAGTCAAACACAGTCAAACATAACCCAAAACAAACCAAAACACAGCCAAAGAGAGCCCAACACAGTCAAACACCGCCAAACACAGTCAGACAGCCCAACACAGTCAGGTTCCGCACTGTGGAATGTACCAGATAGCTGTACTCTTATCCTTCTCTGTCTCTCTGCTCACAGTGAAAAGTATAATCATTTTTAACACATCTACAGTTGCTCAGTTTCCTAGCAGATTAGGGGGGTGAGGGAGGGGGTGGGCAGGGGGTGCAATTACAAGGACCCCCCCCCACAGAGTAGAAAAACCCGCCAACCCCCCCAGTAACACTTTCATTCACAGAGCTCAGACACAGGGAGCTAATTAGAGCGACCCCCCTTGGTGTGCCTTCCCCCCCGGTGTACCCCCCCCACCCCCTGGTGCGCCCCCCCGGTGTCCCCCCTTTGCACAGACAGACTGAAGCGAGGGGAGGGGCTGACACCCCACTGAGCCCCCACAGGCCTCTGCACCTGCCTGGAAATGATCTGTGAACCAATCACAACATCATACAACTTTAAACTGCCTCTCTCTCCCTCCCTCCCTCTCTCTCTATCTCCATCTCTTTCTCTGTCTCTTCCTCTCTCTCTCCCTCCCTCCTCCAATCTCTCTCTCCCTCCCTCCCTCCATCTCTATTTCTTTCTTTGTCTCTCTCTTTCCCTCCATATCTTTCTTGGTCTCTTTCTTTCTCCCTCTTTCTCTCTCTGGTTGGTAGTAATTAGAAGTGGTTAGTACTAGTTATTAGTGGTTAGTAATGGTCAGTAGCGGTTAGTAATGGTTGGCAGCAGTAGGCAGTGGTCAGTAATGGTTGGCAGCAGTAGGCAGTGGTTAGTAATGGTTGGTAGCAGTAGGCAGTGGTTGGTAATGGTTGGTAGCAGTAGGCAGTGGTTAGTAATGGTTGGCAGCAGTAGGCAGTGGTTAGTAATGGTTGGCAGCAGTAGGCAGTGGTTGGTAATGGTTGGCAGTAGTAGGCAGTGGTTGGTAATGGTTGGCAGCAGTAGGCAGTGGTTGGTAATGGTTGGCAGCAGTAGGCAGTGGTCAGTAATGGTTGGCAGCAGCAGGCAGTGGTTGGTAATGGTTGGCAGCAGTAGGCAGTGGTTGGTAATGGTTGGCAGCAGTAGGCAGTGATTAGTAATGGTCAGTAGCGGTTAGTAATGGTAGGCAGCAGCAGGCAGTGGTTGGTTAGCTACTCTAAGTTTTTCGGAGGGCGTTACCGGGGTACAGGGGGACCAGGACCCCCAGTCTGACAGGACACAGTCCTCCGGACAGGGCAGGCGGCTCTCGCGCGCTCCCAGCGGCATCTCCTCCGGATCGCACAGGTAATCATCCACCGGGTCACCTGGACCATCCACTGTGTTCTGCACACACCTGCGGTAGAGAGAGAGAGAGAGAGAGAGAGAGAGAGAGAGAGAGAGAGAGAGAGAGAGAGAGAGAGAGAGAGAGAGAGAGAGAGAGAGAGAGAGAGAGAGAGAGAGAGAGAGAGAGAGAGAGAGAGAGAGAGAGAGAGTGTGTGTGTGTGTGTGTGTGTGTGTGTGTGTGTGTGAGTAAACAAAATGAGATTACATACATTTAGCAGACACTTTTGTGCAGACAGAATTACAAGCTAAGAGAACATTTAAGTGCATCCAATTGAGTTACATGAGCAACAGGGAGAGACCTGCATATCCTGTGCCCCCCCACCCACCCCCCCACCCCCCATGGGACTGTTTCCTGCACACTGATCATTTCTAACCCGACAAGAGGGGCGTGCCTCTGTATATGGGATGGGATGGGGCAGGATGGGCGTGGCTCTGAGTGTGGGATGGGCGTGGCTCAGAGTGTGGGACGGGCGTGGCTCTGTAGGCGGGACGGGTGTGGCTTTGTATGTGGGATGGGCGTGGCTCGTACCGGACTTTCCGTGTCTGAACTCCCTCTCCGCAGTTCTCCTTCAGGTCCACGTTGCTGACCTTCCATGAGCTCCAGGGCTCAGCCACCCACACGTACTGACTGCAGTCACTGACACACGGAACCACCTCATACACCTGTGTGCACACCACGGAATATACCATTATACTCATATACCAGCCACAGAATATACCATTTTACTCATATACCAGCCACAGAATACACCATTACACACACATACCACCTACTGTACATAATACACCATTATACTCATATACCAACTTCAGAATATACCCACATATACACACATCACTGCCACAGAATATATCATTATACACATGGAACCACCTCATACACCTGCATGCACAACACAGAATATACCATTATACTCATATACCAGCCACAGAATGCACCATTGTACTCATATATCACCCACAGAATGCACCATTGTACCTATATACCACCTACAGAATACACCATTATACACACATAGCACCCACATAATATACCATTACATACACAAAGCACATACAGAATATACCATACTCATATACCAACAACAGAAATTCCATTATACACATACTGCATGCAGAATACACCATTATACACACATACCAGACACAGAATATGCCATTACATACATACCACCCAAGGAATATACCATTATACACATACGAGCCATAGACTATACCATTACACACATAGTACCCACATAATATATCACAACACACATACGCCACCTACAGAATATACCATATCACATATACTACCAAGAGAATATAACCCAACACATTATACACACATATACCACCTACATAATACAACATTAAACATGCACACACACTCTGACACACGCACAGTGAATATTATTCATATGCAGTTACACAGGCGTGCATGCAATATTATTGCTGTTTGGTTATGAGAGTTGGCAGATCGTGACAGTTAGAAAGGACAGGAATGCAGGAGAGAGAAGGCTTTTCCTCATCCTGTCTCCAGGCGGCAAGCAGGTGTGTGAACTAACAAATTCAGCGAATTTGTCAACACCGATGCAGGAGGTGATGGTTTTTAATCTTCAGATGTGCTAAAACCACGCGCTAAAATCATGCACTAAAACATGCAAAAACACCCCCCAAAAAACCAAGAACTGTCATCAGGTATGAAGAGCACCCTCACCTGGGCCTGCAGAGAGAATGTCATCACGTATCCCATGATGCAAGGGGGCAGGGGGGAACACCAATTGTTGGTTAGAGGAACCCAAAATGAACAGTCTCTGAATATGCACTGACATAGAAGTAGCAGTTTGGGCTGTTATTTTAGCTGAAATTAAACTGAGAAACAAGCTAATTTCACTCTAAATGCTTTAAACTCAAATCCATATGAAAAGCACAGATAAATCACCAAAATAATTAATGAGTTCTTATTCAGATCTGGCGGTATTTGTGAAACATAATTAAGAGCATGACTTAGCTTCCGAAATTTGGCAGGAGGGAAGTTAGCAAGGCAAAAAGCAAAATGAAAAACACTAGCATGGCCCAGCAGGGATTACCTGAAAATACTTCATTCGTGAAAAAAGAATAAATCAAGTTTAAGGAGGCACAGCCTGCCCACAGTAATCAGTTTACAGGGAGAGCTGCAGTGTGTGATTCTGCTAATCAAATTATAACCCTTGGAACTGGCCAGTTGGCATACAGCTCCAGTGGCTTCTATCTGCTCAACATTACCATCACCACCCCCCTGCTTTGCAACACAACCCCGCAAAATATCAAAATATGAAAATTCGGAACGGAGTTGGACAGCCCGCGACCAACACAGCATAACAATTCCAAACCTTCCATTATTTATGATCTGTGGTAAAAACGGATAAATGACAAATACACATTCATAACTCCGAAGATCATAACAGACTCTTAATGCAGTGCATTGCATCAATGTTGCTGCCTTATTCTCGCCCATTAATTGAGCATTAAACCACACGTGTGTCTCTTAATGCGCTGTGATATGGGTCATCAGTGGCAGAAGAACGCAGGCGCTCGAGCGCTTAGGATGCCACGTTCTCATCTGCTTTCTCTTGCAGTCGGACGCGTTCGTGTCACCGCAGTCGCGCCCGTTTGCTTTTTAATATGCTGCACCGGCAGAGGGACTGAGCTCAGTTTGGACTTCCTGGCTGAGTAAGGGACCAATCGAAATCCAGAGTGGTCGCTTAGTGGCTACCGCTCCCTGGGCTGACGTGGTCGAGTTTGGGGCACCGTCGCTTAGCAACCAGTGCTCACCTGGCTGACCTGGTCGAGTTCGGGGCCAACGCTCACCTGGCTGACCTGGTTGAGTTTGGGAATAGTGCTCATCTGGCTGACCTGGTCGAGTTTGGGACTAGTGCTCACCTGGCTGACGTGGTCGAGTTTGGGGCATGGTCGACCGCCGTTGTAGGGTTTCTCCCGGAGCCACTTGGACCGAACTTTGACCCCGCTGCCACAGGACTTGCTGCAGCGCGACCAGTTGGACCACTCGCTGAGCTTGCAGTCTGACGGGCAAGGAATCACACAGGCCTCCTCAATATAACCTGGGGGGGGGGAGAGGGGGGGAGAGTTTACATTCACTGAGCTTACAGTCTGAAGGACAAGGGATCATACAGGCCTATGCAACCTGAGAGAGAGAGAGAGAGAGAGATAGAAGGAGAGAGGGGGACAGAGAGACAGAAAGAGAGAGAGCGCAAGAGCAGAGAGAATCAGAGAAAGTGGGTGTGTGAGTGAGAGAGAGACAGAGAGACAGCAAAACAGTCAGAGAGAAGAGAGAGAGGAGATGGGAAAGGAGAGAGAGAGGAGAGATAGTTTCATTTTTAATTGCATTGGAAATATTGTTCTGTGCAATTGTGCCAAGAAGGCATTATTGAAATGAAACTGCGATAAAGAGGGGAGGGGAGGAATAGAGAGATAGAGGAAAGCAGAAACAGAGAGAGGAAGAGGAAGGGGAAGGACGGATGGGGCGGGGGTAAACCGAGAGGAAGAACTGAGGAGAGACACAAAGAAACTGAGAGGGGGAGGGGAGACAAACAAAAAGATGGAGAGAGGGAAAGATAGAGAAGAAACCGAAGGGAGAGGAAGAAATGAGCCAGAAGAGATCCTCTGAATTTTAGAGATGAACAGAATGCTTAAAAAGAGCACAGATGCAGGTCACTTCCTCTCATCCCCTCTGCGATGACACACTCATTTGCAAAACTAGAAGCTGAAGTTTTGAGCGTCCTTTCAGCCCAACAGCACTGAAATGAGCGGCGTAACGATCCAGGGAAAAAGCCATTAAACAGGAAGCAGATGCTGGTCCCCAGGGTCGCAGACTGACCAATCAGGCGAGCGGGACTGCGGCCTCTCGTCAAGTCAAACAGCTCTTTAAATCTTCTGGCTTGGAGAGAAGCCAAGGCAGGACAGAATGAGCAGGCGGTGTCACTCCCGTTTCACAAACAGGACACTGCGGTCTACCCACAATGCCCTCTGCCTCTCACGAACAAGCACTTGACGTTTTAAAGGCCACACAGGCAGAAAAAAACACCATTTTCTTACCCAGTAAGGAGAAAAACATCTCAGGCCATTTCGGCACCATCCCGAAACCGTGTGAAATGCTAACTTGGCGGTTTATTCGCTACGCCTTTAGCTCGGGGGTGCTGGTGGCGCTGCAGGCTCCGGTCGGCGATGCGTTTGAGGTGCGGCGTATTTTTGGCGGGAAACGCGCTTGCGGTGCGCGGCTGACAAACAGCGAGCTCAGCACATCCGCCCAGCCCCCGCCGTCCGCTCGTTAACCGCGGGAGAAACACCACGGAGACGCCGCCACTGATCTCCGCGGTCGCCCCCGGCAACGCGTCACTCACAGTGCGGCTCGGGGGAGGAAGGGGTGGGGGGAGGGGGGAATCTCCCGCTTAGCGATCGAGATGAGCGAGGGATGAGAGAGAGTGAGAGAAAGACTGAGGAAAAGAAAAAGAGAAAGCAAAGCAGTGTGTTTTCCTCCTCCTCCAAGACCCCATTTGTTCTGAATGAGCCACATATACTAATGTGTGAGTGTGTGTGTGCGTAATTACACTATAATACTATATAGCAGAAACAGGTGTGTAATGCCAGTGTAATTACACTATAATAACACACAGCATGCACAGGTGTGTGTAATACATGTTTAATTACACAGTAACAACACACAGTAGACACGAGAGTGTGTAATACCACTATAATATGTAATTGAACTATAATAACATACTGTAATTACACAGGTTGTATTGTAATAACTCACATGTGTGTGTAATACGTATATAATTGCAGGTGACCCCAGGTGACCCCTGGTGACCCCTGGTGACCCCCCCGGCTCACCGTGGCTGCTGCACCGCGCGGTCTCCACCAGCCGCTGGTCCTGGTTGTAGCAGGCCATGGCCTGGTAGCGGTAGCCCTGGCCGCACTCCTTGGCGTCGCCCTGCACCCTCACTCCCAGCATGCCCTCCACGCGGCCGGGCTCGGGCAGCACGCAGTCGGACCAGTTGCCCACGGGCTGGGCGCTGTGCTTGTCACACGGGCAGTAGCGAGTCTCGCTCACCGGGTAGGCCTGCGTGTTCCTGCACTGCTCCCTCTTCTTACTCTTACCTGCCACGGAGGGGGGCAGCAGCCAATCACAGCTCTGAGCCTGACTCCTTTATGACATCACAATGGTCACACTCATAGGGGGAAGGTTCAAGTTCAACTCTAACCCTAGTCTATTCTAATGATGTCATAATTGCCACTCTCACCACAGTGTTCTGACCACGCCCCTACTCATACCGGGGAATCAGTTGAGTTCTAACCTCACCTCCCTGATGGCATCACAACTGCGACAGCCTACATTATGACACAGTTACTCCAGTATGCTAGTAATGTGTAGCTGTCCATAAATGCTCATTACTAAGTGCCCTGCCAGTCTCGTGTGGGCGTGGGCGTGCTCCTTACCCACGAGCGCCCTCTTGCGCGTGCGGACGCCCCCGCAGTCGGAGGAGCAGGAGGAGAACTTGGACCAGGCGGTGAGCTGGCAGTGATCCTGGCACGGGAGCTGGCAGGGCTGGGTGACGGGGGGCATGGGGGGGGCCAGCTTCAGACACTCCCTGATATCGGCCTGTCCCCCGTCCTGCTTCCGACAGGACACCGCTGCACGGAGAGCGCGGACGCACAGTCACACAGACGCACAGACGTTTCAAACGCGCTTACAAACGGGGACATCAAATTTAAGGGGACAGGCAGGCACAGTACAGTTACACTGAACAGAAGCCAAAGATCTGCAGAGGCCGTAACTAAAGCAGCCATTGTGACGTCACGGAACTCGGAACCCTGCACAGAGTTCCGTTGATGACATCACAATGGGAGGCCAAGCCGATGACATCATTACCTCGGGTTTGCAGACCTGGTCCACAGCTCTCCTGTGCTCCAGGGCTGCCCTGCCTGATCGCCCATGGCAACAGCTGGCACCGCCGCCACTTGTGTGTCTTCCACCTACACACACACAGACACACACACACACACACACACACACACACACACACACGCACGCGCACACATTCAGTTAATACTAAAACAGACATCTGCCCAACCTGCAGCTGCTGTGTCCTAACAGGTGATGGGTACGCTATCGATCGATGGAGCGATAGGCATGCGAACACAGTTACGCACACAGGTGTGGCTGCAGGTGTCTCAGGTACTCACCTGTACCCCTGGCACACAGACGGAGCCTCGCACTCCCTCTCCTGGGACAGAACATCGGGGCAGTCCAGTCCCCCATTGGCCGGCAGCTGGATGATGATGCGTTTCCTGCTTTGCTTCTTCTTCGTGCTGCTACCTGGGTGAGCAGACATCACAAACACGCAGGTGACTATTTATCCCAGTTTGGGATGCCCAGTGTGTGCATGCGTGTGTCTGTGTTTGTGTGTGCAAATAACATTTTGCCAGATTTTTTGCCAGACATCTATAACCTAATTAAGCGTATTAGATTTCAGTGAAATGTAGTAACCCTTCTGCAGATTCCTTGTGAAGTGTCAGTGAAAAACATTTCTAACAAAAATAGTCTTTTGGTTCAATGTCACTGCAGGAGTGTCTAAAGCAGGGGTGCTCCAGTCCTGGAGGGCTGGTCTGCGTACTGGTTTTTATTCCAACCAGTTACCAATTAGCTTTAGTTTTTCGGACAACTCTATAATCTATACTGGTTCACTGCTCTATTTGATCACAGCAAAATCTTTAGAATACACTTCCAGTCTGTCGCTGAATCTGACAGTTATACAAATGTCAGGACAGGATATGTTTGAGCTAATGAAATAATTAAGAGCAGAAGCTGGCACAAAACCCTGAAACGGATCGACCGTTGGTGTGCACCCCTGGCATAAAGGGTTTAGGCATGTCAAATAATAACCAGACCCAGGTCTGTTCAGTCTCTTTATTGGCTGAGAGGCAACAGGGATTGATAAGGAGCTATCTTCCAATCAGACAGAGACTGTGTAACGAAATAAAGCATCCATATCGATCCAATCCCTGCCCACTCCAGCCTTTACAGGAAGTGTGCGGTTATATCACTCTGGACCAATCAGGGACTGGGAAGCCATGACACACAGAAACACACACACACACACACACACACTCTTAAAAGATTCTGTTGATTGAAATATTTTTTGTGTCTTACTTCCTATTTTCACCATTTTTTTTTTTAGTGGTGACGTGCCAATGACAAAAAATCATTTTCTATTGGGAATCATGAAAACGTAGCCATCTTCACGTGTGAGTGTTTATTTCAAAACCACAGCATATCTAACACGTTAAGATGGAGCCGCTTATATTTTAGACCTTATTTTTATTTACGAGGGGCCACTGAAATTCAAACTCTCTCTGCTTAAAGGACGATTCACGCAGAAACACTTTTGGCACAATTTACAGCAAAAGTAACTCCAAAGCAAAACAAAGGGGGTGAAAGCAGACAAAGCGGACCCAGAAATGGAAAATAATTGGTGGTATGATCCTTCAGTCTTGGACCACAGAGACGTTGAGCTACTGTTACCCACTGAAGCAACATGGGACGAGGCTCAAAGTCCGCGATCAAAACGATCAAACGCTCCGAGCTCACGGACAGTCGAGCTCGGTGCCAGAGCCAAACTGTCGTCGCCCGAGCACCATCATTCCTTTCACCCCCGTTTTACGGATTTACAGGATTTCACTGGAGAGAGACATCAAAGCTGAACAGGCCCGAGGGATTTATTTATGGTGCAAACGCTGACGGAGAGAGAGGAGGAACTGTAAACAATCGCATGTTTTGATCTCATCGCGACCGAAATAACTGCAGACAACCCCTAGCCATCCTAAAAAAAAAAATATATATATATATATATATATATATATATATATATATATATATAAACGGCTGCTCGAACAGGAGAGAGATTGCACACCGAATGAAGTTCGGCTTTGATGCAATCTTGTCCTTGTGATTTTAACAGGAATATTTCACGGCTGTGGATTAGAGGGAATCACACAAACAAGAAGCAGGTTTGTTCCCGCTCTTAAAAAGCTGAAAGCTGTTCGGTCTTCAGCCAGAATTACCTCAGATGTGTCGGAGTGGGGGGGGGGGGGGGGGGGGCTTTATCTCCACCCTGCAGATGGGAGTAAGCGCTGCTATCATTCCTCTGTGTGTGTTTACTGTGTACCGCTTAGAGGTCCACAACCCGAGTCTGAGGCTTCCAGCTGGGTTTGGGTCGCTGTCTTCCCAAATACAACTTGGGTTGGGGTTCGGGTTTGTTTTCTTGTAAGTGAAAATTCATTAATTTGTGTTTTAAATGTGTTTTTGTTTGGAGAAATGAACTTTCATTTTGCTTAAATTCCGTGCCTGCGCAGACCTCTAGTACTGCTGCACACGCCTGTTTGGCAGGTAGAGAATGATGGGGGTTTACCTGTTTCACAGGTGAATGATGGTGCTTACCTGTTTGGCAGGTGGAGGGGTGTGGGGTTTACCTGTTTGGCAGGTGGAGGGGTGTGGGGTTTACCTGTTTGGCAGGTGGAGGGGCACGGGGTTAACCTGTTTGGCAGGTGGAGGGGCAGGGGGTTTACCTGTTTGGCAGGTGGAGGGGCACGGGGTCCAGTCGCTGTAGGGCGTCACCACGCAGTCCCGTTTGCACGGTAGGAGACATGGTCGAACCGTCTCCGGCCGCAGGCTCTCCGGACACCTGCAGACACACACCAGGTGTGCTCAGCTCCCCCCAAAAAAACAGGCCCTTTCAGCGCTCCAGCTTCAAAACTGGGCATACAGATGCGTAAAGAAGCGTTCCCATGACAACATCCGCTGGGCCGCCCTCAGCTGACTCGCAACCCGCCCCCCACCCCCTCCTTACTTTTTGGGGGGCACCTGACCCACGCTGTCCCGCACGCAGATGACCTTGCGGGTGTGCATGCCGATGGAGCAGGCCACGCCCCCGGCAGGCCCGTGGGCGGAGCCGGAGGAGGAGTTTACGGAGGAGAGGGAGGAGTCTTCGATGCACTGGCCCCAGGAGCTGGCCTGCCAGTGGTACACGGTGCAGGGGTGACTGTTACAGCTGCGAGACTCCTGCAGACTGCTGCTGTCAGGGCACTGAGCTCCTCCTGCAGTACACACACACACACACACACACACACACACACACACACACACACACACACATATACACACACACAGACACATGCACAGACACAGAGACCACACACACACACACACACACACACGCAGAGACCACACACACACACACACACACACACACACACACACACACACACACACACACAGACACAGAGACCACACACACACACACACACACGCAGACACACACACATACACACACACACACACACACACACCACACACACACACACACAGATCACACACACACACACACACACACACACACACACACACACACACACACACACAGAGATCACACACACACACACACACACAGATCACACACACACACACACACACACACACACACACACAGAGATCACACACACACACACACACACACACAGACCACACACACACACACACACACACACACACACACACACACACACACAGACACAGACACACACACACACACAGACCACACACACACACACACACACACACACACAGACACACACACACACACACACACACACACACACAGATCACACACACACACACACACACACACACACACACACAGATCACACACACACACACACACACACACACACACACAGACCACACACACACGCACACACACACACACACACAGACCACACACACACGCACACACACACACACACACAGACCACACACACACACACACACACACACACAGACCACACACACACACGCACACGCACACGCACACGCACACGCACACGCACACGCACACGCACAGACACAGACACAGACACAGACACACACAAAGACACACACACACACACACACACACACACACACACAGACAGACACACGCACACACACACACACAGATCACACACACACACACACACACACACAGAGACCACACACACACACACGTGGACACAGACAAATGCACACACGCATGCACACACACACAGAACAAATACTGTCAGAATAGCCCCCTTTTTAAGCAACCCCTCCCTCAGGAAACATTCCTACATTCATGTGATGCTAATGTAGGTCAGGCACAGACAGGTAGCCCTGGTTCAAATCTGCCGCTATCCCACAATCCTCTGCTGCAGTGGCCGTAAGACAGTTCCAGACCCGGGCAGAAGAGCAGCTAAAGAACCCAAGCCTAGCTAACATTCAGACAGTACCTGGTCCATTCAGACCACTTAGTTCTGAAGCCCGTTCAGGAAGTAAACCAATCAGACCGCTCAGGTCTGAAGCCCATTCGGGAAGTAAACCATTTGGACTGCTCAGTTCTGAAGCCCATTCAGAAAGTAAACCAATCAGACCGCACAGTTCTGAAGCCCAATCAGGAAGTAAACCAATCAGACCACTGACTTCCCCAGTGTTTACAGCTGCATTAAAACACGCCAGCGACAGCCGTCTCCGGGGAGACGATTCTCACGCTAAAGATGTTCATTAAAAGAGAGACAGGCTGCACGGCTGGGAACTGTCTGAGCGCTAAGAGGGAGCGACAGGAACTCTAACTGAGCCTGATGCCAATTACCAATCACAGCGGGGAAATATCTGCATCAACCAGCCAATCACAGGTGACTAGATGTAGGAGCCATTATGTTGGTTTATAATAATTATAATAAGAACCCCAAAAAAGTATTATGACATTTATTTATTCTGTTCTACATTTAAGTTGAAATTATAATGGAATTTATTATGCATTTGTTATTTATTGTTTAGTGTGCATTAATTATTTTATGAGTGTGTCCCTCTATAGGAGAAGGGGGAATAAATTGAGTCACCTGTACCTACTTTATCATCAATATTTCAATATTTAAACTGTGAATGTGAATGTGTATGTGTTTGTGTGTGTGTGTGTGTGTGTGTGTATATATACACACACATACAGTATATAGTGCATTTATGTATATTTATATACACCACAAACATACATAAATCATATATAGAGGGATGACACAGAATATTTTATTATACGAATATTCAATCAGTATCCGAGAGCTTGTTCATTAACAAGCTCATTAATATTTTTACGCTCATTAATATTCATGAGATTGGAAGCAGTGTAGAAATGACACACAAAATAATACCATTCGCATATATATATATAGTTTTGAGTAGAGTGCTGATATTTCGGCTGTGAGAAAGGGTATAGGTGCATACGTTTCTGAAGGTGTACGGGCGTGCACGTTTCTGAAGGTGTATGGGCGCGCACGTTTCTGAAGGTGTACGGGCGTGCACGTTTCTGAAGGTGTATGGGCGCGCACGTTTCTGAATTTGAATGGCGCGTACATTTTCAGAGTCATGATAAATTCACCATGGGACACCCAGAGCATTCAAATAACTCCCAACTCCCTAAGTACTAAGTAGTAGCATCTCCCAGTTCCCAAACCAATACAGTATGACACACTACTGCCAAACCAGCCTCTATCCAGCCTGTTTCCTCTGTAGTCTGCACCAAAGAGAAAATCACTCAGCAGCACGCTACAGAGACCTCCGAGAAGAGACGAGGACAGCGGAGTTTCTCTAACGACTCCATGGAGATCTCCGCACCACTTTCTCACGCATGCTATCATCAGCTCCCACGCAAGATCCTGCATATCCCTGCAAGGAGAGATTTATTCAAACCAGGCATCCAACCACTGCACTTCCACTGTGACATCCTATTGCCACTGCAGGATTCCATTACAATTATGACATCACAATTACTGAGCATTCTTTTAACCCTTTGAGGAGTTGGTTTTTTGGAATGCTTTTTTTCTTCTTCTTCTTCAAAATTCTGAGTCAGTGTTCTGGAACTCCACTGCATTTCAGTTACCAGCAGCGAATGTGACATCAGCACTGGAATGCTCGGTCAAGAACATTCCAATCGCACGTTTGCGATCTTCACCCCTCGAAGGGTTAAAGCAACACGTGTTGCACATTCCCATGAAAGAGGGTGCCATGACGATAACCACGGGGGTCTCATTAACACTGCTAACACATCTCACCACACAGGACCCCCCGTCGGCACGACTACCGCAGGGAATAACACAGCCGCTACAGTCACAGCGGGCGGCAGTGTCACCCACAGGTTACCGCCAACGCTAACTGCAACCCCATTGGCTGCACCGCGCCACGCCCCCCCAAACCCCGCGTCACCATCACCCAGGCAACAGTCTGCCCTGTTGCTATGAGATTACATGGACAGAACTGTAAAAACGTACGACATACATTTCGTGAGCATTTTCGTGCTTTATCAGGAACCCTCTTTTGGCCAGGCCGTCATTGAAAAGTGAGAATTAGCTCTGAGTCAGAATGACCTGTTAAGTAAAGTTAATGGATGATAAAATAAAGAGGGCTGAAGTCATTACATTACAGAGTACTCCAAAATGGGGGATGGGGGGGGGGAGCTGTACATTACATTACAGGCATTTAGCAGATGCTCTTATCCAGAGCAACTTACACAACTTTTTACACAGCATTTACACTGCAACCATTTACACAGCTGGATATATACTGAAGCAGTGCAGGTTAAGTACCTTGCTCAAGGGCACAACAACAGTGTCCTACCCGGGGAATCGAACCCGTGACCTTCAGGTTCCTAGCCCAGCTCCTTACCCGTTACCCTACCCTGGCGCGCGTGCGTGTTGGCGGTAATCCCCGGCGGGTGGGGGGGGTGCTCACCGTCGCCGGCTCCGTAGGCCAGGATGGCACGAGCTCTGGTCTGGCGCCCCTCGGTGGTCTTGCCGGAGCAGGTGTGGGAGCACGGGGACCAGGAGCTCCAGGGGCTGAGGGCGCAGTCTCTGGGGCAGGGAACCTCACACGCCACCGGGATGGGCAGGATCGCGTCCCGGCACAGCTGCGTCTCTGCCGGAGCGCCTGCAACAGCCAATCAGAGCTCACCTGCTGTGTGTACAACCAATCAGATCTCACCCTGCTGTGTGAGCAACCAATCAGAGCTCACCATGCTGTGTGTACGACCAATCATATCTTACAATGCTGTGTGTGCAACCAATCAGATCTCACAATGTTGTGTGTACAACCAATCAGAGCTCACCCTGCTGTGTGTACAACCAATCAGAGCTCACAATGCTGTGTGTGCAACCAATCAGAGCTCACCCTACTAAGATGAGACAAAAAATACACAAATCTGTCCATTAATATCAGCCTGGGAAGATTGAACAAACATCGCAGGGGGGGTTCAGGTCTGGGAAATTTCACGCCTTAGCTTGGCTGTGGGTCTCCCACGCTGGACCTACGCTGGACCTCCTACGCTGGGTCTCCTACACTCTGTCGCCAATTCTCCCCCCGGGGCGATGACATCACAGGGGACTCCGCGCTCTCTCTCCCCGAGGTACACGTTCATCATTAACCCCGCAGACTGAGCAGCGTGTAAATCTCACTCGCTCGCTTACAGACCGAGTGCAATATAACCTTTTGAGTATGCGCAGGCACGCGCGATCAAAGAAAACAAGTATTACGATGCTAAGCCCGATTTTATTCAGCTGAGATTCTAGAATTCAGTTTTGTTCCCCCAGTGTAAAAAGTTCTCAAACTGCACAACTCTGAATGCAGAGTTTGTTTGGTTCTGGTGAATTTTAACCCTGAAACCCAGCTGTGTCAACTACAGTGGGATAGTACCCTGGAGGAACACACACACACACACACACACACACACACACACACACACAGAACACAGTGTGTGAGTGAAAACTCCAGCCGACAGCACTAACAGCCTTTTCCATCAGGCCTGTCAGGTTCGGGAGCGGGGGGGCCGGGGGGGGGAGTGGCTGGGGGTTCTCCCCAGTGACAGGCCGCAGTAAAGAGACATTAAATTTGCACCCGCGTTCAGTGGCAGGGGAGCTGATTTAGAGTAATTGGCTACTTAACACCAGGCCTGCACCGAACACCTCTGCAGCTTACTGATGGGGGACCGCGGTCACCTTCAACCCCCCCCCCCCACACACACACACACACGCATTCACACAATCACACACACAGGCGCACACACACACACACACACACACACACACACACACACACACACACACACACACACAGACTCACACAGACTCACACAGACTGAAACAGACTCGCACGCACGCACGCACACACACACAGACTCGCACACACGCACCACACACACACACACGCGCACATACATACATACATACATACACACACACACACACACACACACACACACGCACACATGCACACACACACACACACACAGACTCACACACACACACACACAGACTCACACAGACTCAAACAGACTCACACGCGCACACACACACACACAGACTCACACACTCACACACACGCACGCACACACACTCGCACCCACACAATTACACGCACACACACACTTCCCCCAGGTGCAAACAGGGCAGTAATATCATGCTATAAAAGCCACTCGGAGAGCGTTCTGAACAATATCTATATCATCGCAGGTCCAGCTCACTTTTGCAGTGGTCATTAATTCCACGGTGATCATTACGGATATTGTCTCTGGCGGAAAAGGTCTTTGAGTGTGGGAATGTGCGGTGATCACCACGGCAACATCAGAAACGCCAGATGCGCCGCAGAACTGAAAAGGGCCTGATTACCCTCATTCCGATTGGCCAACGCCCAGTCCGCATTCTGATTGGCCAATTTAATGCAGCTAAAATGAACACCCCCCTTCTCTCCGTAGCATCACTGATGCAAATATAACTTTCAGCTCTTTTTGCGAAACAGTGCACAGATACAAGAGTGGGGAATAAAATCTACACAGAATAAAACTATGATCTTGAAAAAGGGGAATTATAATAAAACCCATTAAAAACAAAACACTGGGTGACTAATATTATGGTACTGGTGCATGCTGGGTAAATGACAGCGTACAACACGTTTTCTTACTCTCCCTTGGTTACAAGACCATTTCCTTACCCATTATATTACACTGCCACCCTACACGCACCATGCATCCTGCCACTGTACTGGTGCATGCTGGGTAAAGGACGGCGTGCGGTCCTCACCGTCGCTGTCGACGCACTGCGCCCGCGGCACCTGCGTCCCCGGCCCGCACGGCCGCCCGTTGTCAGGGACACACGCCTCCAGCGCCACCACCAGCCAGTCATAGCAGCTGGGCTCGTCACACGGCACGGCCTCCACCAGGTGGGGGCAGTTCCCGGCCACGCCCGTCGGCTCGCTGACGAGGACACGCCTCCGCAGCTTGAAGCCTGTTAAGAAAAGTGCCGTAATTCACCTTCACAGATTTCCCACAATTCCTTCTCTTTATCACTCTCCTCCCTCTTCTCTCTCTCACTCTCTCCTCCTCCTCTCCCCCTTCTCTCTCTCTCGCACCCTCCTCCTACTCTCCCCCTTCTCTCTCTCACTCTCTCCTCTTCCTCTCCCCTTTCTCTCTCTCGCACTCTCCTCTTCCTCTCCCCCTTCTCTCTTGCTCTCTCTCCCTTCCTCATCTCCCCCTTCTCTCTCACACCCTCCTCTTCCTCTCCCCCTTGTCTCTTTCTCCCCCTTCTCTCTTGCTCTCTCCTTCTCTCTCTCCCTTCCTCATCTCCCCTTCTCTCTCTCTCTCTCTATTTGTCACTGGGGAAAAGAAACTAAAACTAAAACATTCGGTAATTAATATTCACACACACACGCCAGAACTCCTTCTCCTTCAAGATCCCCCCTCCCTCCCACCGTTTCCCCTTCTTCCACTCCCTCTCTGACTCATTCACTCTTTCATCATTCACACTCTCTTTCTCCTTCTCTTTCTCCATCCTTCTCTATGTTCTTTTTTTTAATCAAGTTTGACCTGTTTTTGCATCACCAAAGTGTGAGCCTGTGATACATATTAAGTCCACCTTACAGTCAGTGCGGTGTGTCATTACTGCTAACCGTTAATAGCACATGTAACACGGCAGCGCATTAAACCCAGAAGATGATGGACCTCATTGGAATAGCTTTGCATAATGAACAGAATTACTCTTTCTTTGTTGTGCCCGTTTTTACGCAAAGTGACAGACGCATCCATCCGACCGTTACCACGGGGAATTCTCCAGCCTTCAAGGATTCCCGCTCAAGGGCACAGCTGCTGTGCCTCGGCAGGGATTGGAACCGGCAACCATTCCACCTCAGAGTTCTCCCCCACACAGCTGTGCAGGCACGATAAGGGTGCAGGAAGTGTTCGGGGTTCGAGGTTCAGTATTCAGGTGCTGAAGCCAGTCCTTGTTTGCTTCAGCTCTGATTTTTATTTCCTTGCAGAAAGTCAGAATAAGGAGGTTTCTCCATTTTGGGGTGAATTCCCATGGCAACCTCAGTCAATGACCTCAGGACAGCCGGGGTGCCGCTGATTTAACCAATCACAGCTCTTTTTCAAGCTCTAAGGAGATGAGGTCATCACCCGTGACAAACTGCCCCTTGCTTGTGTCCCCGGGGGGTGGCAGCAGTGTTGGGTTTTTATTGCTGATCGTTCTGTCCTGTTATCAGCTTACAAAGAGAACAAGCTCTGTGTGTGTGTGTGTGTGTGTGTGTGTGTGTGTGTGTGTGTGTGAGAGAGAGAGAGAAAGTGTGTGTGTGGTGTGTGTCTGTGTGTGTCTGTGTGTGTGTGTGTGTGTGAGAGAGAGAGAGAGAGAGAAAATGTGTGTGTGTGGTGTGTGTCCGTGTGTGTCTGTGTGTGTCTGAGTGTGCTTATTACAAACCTAAGTCTCTCTGCCTCTGGCAAAGACATTTCGAGTCTGAAAAATCAGTTTCCTGATTAATAAGGAGAAATCAGGAGCGATCAGGAGAAATCAGGAGCAATCGCATTCCTGATGGAAGCAGTGTTAGCAGCTAGACCGACAACCGCAATGGATTTTAAGATTACGTTACGATCCAGTTATTCCTCATTATTCCAAGCATCCGGAATTCTTCCCGGAATGTTCCGGCCTAATACGAATTCCATCCATCACGATTTATGCTCACATACAGTAAACCCCCAAAGGATCACGGCAATGTTTTTTACATTTTTTTATAGCTCAGTTTGGAGATGGAAACCCAGGTTGCGGGTGCATTAGCAGGGTGTGTTCTGAGGTCAAAAATTGATTAGGTTTCTGACTGAGGAAGAGGGAGGGGTAAGGAGGTGGAGAGAAGCAGAAGAAGAAGAAGAAGAAGAAGAAGAAGGGAGGGGGAGAGAGAGGGTGAGGAAGAGAAAGAGAGGGAGAGAGAGATGGATGGGGGAGGGAGAGGGAGAGAGAGTGATGGGGAGATGGGGAGAGAGAGGGAGGGGGGAGAGAGAGAGGGGGAGAAAGAAAGAAAGAGAGGAGGAAACAAGTGTTCTCTGCATGTGCATGTCTCTGCGCTAATGACTGCTGCTGGGTATGAGCAGGGGGAGACAGATGAGACAGAGGAGCACAGCAGGGAGAAGAATCTGCTATTAAGATGCATCACAGAGAGTTTTTCCTCCGCTCTCTCCTACTCCTCTCACCCTTCTCTCTCATTCTCTCTCCCCCCTTCTCTCTTTCTCTCTCCTTCTGTCTCCCTCTCTTTCTCTCCCTCTCCCTCTCCTTCTGTCTCCCTCCCTTTCTCTCTCTCTCTCTCGCTCTCATAAAGCCAGAATGAATGTGCTTGTCCCTCGTGTAAGGTAGCCAGTGTGTGTGTAATGTAATCGGTGTTTTAAAGCAATCTGTGTGTGTGTGCGTGTGTGTAAAGGTAGCCTGTGTGTGTGTGTGTGTGTAATGTAATCTGTGTTTTAAAGTGATCTGCATGTGTGTGTGTTTGTAGTTAAGGTAGCCAATGTGTGTGTAATGTAATCTGTGTCTTAAAGTGATGTGAGTGTGTGTTTGCAAGTGTATGTGTGTATAGTGTGTGTGTGTGCATGTATGTGTATGAGTGTACAGTGAGTGTGTGTGTAGTGTGTATAGTATGTGTCGTGTAGTGTCTATGTAGTGTAGTGTGTATAGTGTGTGTATAGAGTGTGTACAGTGTGCATATATTGTGGGTGTATGGTGTGTATAGTGTGGGTGTATAGTGTATATAGTGTGTATAGTGTGTGCAGTGTAGCGTGTATAGTGTGGGTGTGTATAGTGAGTATATTTAGTGTGGGTGTATAGTGTATATAGTGTGTATAGTATGTGGGTGTATAGTGTATATAGTGTGTATAGTGTGGGTGTATAGTGTGTATATTATGTGTAGTGTAGTGTGTATAGTGTGGGTGTATAGTGTATATAGTGTGTATAGTGTATATAATGTGTATAGTATGTGTAGTGTGTATAGTGTGGGTGTATAGTGTGTATAGCGTGAGTGTATAGTGTATATAGTGTGTATAGTGTGTATAGTGGGTGTATAGTGTATATAGTGTGGGTGTATAGTGTGTATAGTATGTGTAGTGTAGTGTGTATAGTCTGGGTGTGTATAGTGTGTATAGTGTGGGTGTATAGTGTATATAGTGTATAAAGTGTGTATAGTATGTGTAGTGTAGTGTGTATATTGTATATAGTGTATATAGTGTGTATAGTATGTATAGTATGTGCAGTGTAGTGTGTATAGTGTGGGTGTATAGTGTGTATAGTGTGGGTGTGTATGGTGTATATAGTGTGTATAGTGTGGGTGTGTATGGTGTATATAGTGTGTATAGTGTGGGTGTATAGTGTGTATAGTGTGGGTGTGTATGGTGTATATAGTGTGTATAGTGTGGGTGTATAGTGTATATAGTGTGTATAGTGTGGGTGTGTATGGTGAATATAGTGTGTATAGTGTGGGTGTATAGTGTATATAGTGTGTATAGTGTGGGTGTGTATGGTGTATATAGTGTGTATAGTGTGGGTGTATAGTGTATATAGTGTGTATAGTGTGGGTGTGTATGGTGTATATAGTGTGTATAGTGTGGGTGTATAGTGTATATAGTGTGGGTGTATAGTGTGTATAGCGTGGGTGTATAGTGTATAGTGTATATAGTATGTGGGAGCACAGGGGGCAGGTGCATACCCTTCTTTCCTGCGGCGGGCTCCTGGCAGTTCTCCAGGGTGCAGGGCCCCCAGGCGTTCCAGGTGGACACGGCACACTGCACCGGGCACTCCATGTGGCACAGCTGGGTGGCGTTGGGCACCGGCCCCAGACACAGGCGGCTGTCCACGGGGCGCCAGGCTACGGGGGTACAGAGAGAGAGACGCCAACCGTCACCACGGATACGCAGGTACGAGCCGCGCAGAGGCAGCGAACGCCGCGGGCCTTCCAAACTCAGGTTCCGCTTTCCTGATGTCACACTGGGGGGGGTAAATTCACGATTTGCGCTTTTACCAACTTCTTCAGATGTTGGTAACTGTTTAGAAACGTTTCTGCTGATCCCAGAGAATTTCCAACCATGTTATCAGCCAGAACACACAAAAAAGTCATTACGGAAGCATACTTTGCTTCAGGAGATTGGGGGGAGCGAAAAAAAAAAAGATATTTCATTAAAACAGTTTTGTTAATCTTTTCAATTTTACCGGTGTCTCAACGGCTAAAGTGCCCGACCCACTTCTTAAGTAAATCTAGAACTCCCGGCTTTTGTGAACGATATCATGAAATATCTCACTTTCCCCATTCATTCGTTTACTATAAAAAGACGCTGCATGGATGAGTTCCCGGTTTTTGTTCTTTGTAAAGAATGTTTCGTGTTTTTCTCTGTTCTTCGATGAGCCGTGCGATCCGCCATGTTTGATGTGACCGAGCGTTCTCGACGCGAGCGCCAGATGGGTAACATTTCAGAGACGAGGGCAGCCGATCGCGCGTGAGGAAATAAAAGCTATTCCCGCCTCGCTCTGTCGCAGCACGGCCGCGCAAACGCTGTCCCGACTGGGGGGGGGCGGGGGGGGCGGACCAGCGATTTGCGCTCATGAATATTCCGCGGAGGAGCACGGGGTCGTAAACTTTTTGGGATTTAGAGACGCGAGCTCCCGGCGCGTCCTTGTCCCCGCTCGCCATCTCGGAGCTCCGCCCCCTTCTGCTCGCGGCGGCGAATGAAAAAGCACTGAACTCAGGGAGGTCGCCACCGCTCCCATAAATCTCCTGGAGACCGTCCTCCGCGGCCAATTCATTTATTTATGCGAATAAAAATAAAAAAAGCAAACAAGAAATAATTGTTTACCAGAGGCTTGCTCTTTGAAGGCCATTAGCATAACAAAATTCATGCACACGCAGTCACACTCTCACACACATTCTCTCACACACACACACACACACACACACACACTCTCTCTCTCTCTCTCTCACACACACACACACACACACACACACACACACACACACACACTCAACCGTACGCATGCGCACAGGTGCACGCACACACACACACACACACACACACACACACACACACACTGTGCACCCCTACATTCCCAAGTACCACATGATTACCCACAATCTACCTCTAGCACACTTTCATCCAGCCAATCAGCAGACGCTCTTACTCTAAATCAGCCAAATCTGATAGTGAACCTAATAAGACCAGAAGCGCTAGACCCAGAAAACCCATTCCTCCCACAGGGGGCTGGACAGATGACATCATCACTGGGCAGGGCTAAACATATGACATCATCACTGGGCAGGGCTAAACATATTACATCATCACTGGGCAGGGCTAAACACATGGGGGGGGACTGAGACAATGAGACTCAGGTGCAGGTACCTTCCTTGTCCCGGGCCGTGTTCAGGTAAGAGGCGGGGTCACTGCTGCCCTGGGCACAGTAGACCTCCCGGCTCTGGACCCCGCCCCCACACAGGCTGGTCTGGTTGCCACGGCGTCGGTCCTGTTGGCTTAGCAACAAGTCCACCCGGCACTCAGTCCACTCTGAAGTCTTCCAGGTGTACCTGTGACAGGTGAGAGAGAGAGAGAGAGAGAGAGAATGTCATAATTAGCATTTCTTTGTGATGTCACAATTCCCATTTCTACCTGATTCCATAGATGTAACCAAATGAGGAGTTTCAAGTCTCAGGCAAGTCAGACGAAATCAAGACCGAGAGGCAAAAAAAAAAAAAATTCAATCAGGGAATTCTCAGCAGGGCTGGAGCAGTGGGTTGCCAGTTTGTCACGCTGGGGTATTTTAACGGGAAGTGATTGGAGCACGCAGGCAATTATGTGGAACACGCTCAGCCCAGGGGGGTGGAGAGGGGGGGGGTGATGAACGATGACAGGGAGAGAAGGCCATCTGTGGGTGATCAGATTAGAGAAGGCTCCCAGTTTCTCCCAGACACCCCTCTCGTCACACACACCATCACACACCTATCCCCCCCCCCCTCCCAAATCCTGGCAACCGCCCAAACCACAAACCCCATGTGACACCGAGAGCCTCCCTCCATATGCTCCCTGAACACTCATTTATTCCCCTTTTACCTCATCACTCGCTCCTGTTAACAGCACAAGGACACAGACGGTGTCCTCATCATTACATCACTTCATGTCACTTCCTCTTTCCATGTACTAAAAACATCAGAGGTTTCCTCAGGTCTAATAGCATAGCTCAACTGAAGCTCAACTTCACCTGCTTCAGTTTAAGGTTTTTCACCTTTGCAGGTTTGTTTTGGGGTGGGGCTGGGGCAGAGCCCCAATGTACCAATGTTTCGAAGGGGTCCGCAAATTATTTTTTTGCCTAGGGCCCCCACAAAACTCTAGGGACTGCTCTGGGTAGGGGCGGGACATGATGGAAATTTCAGAGGTGACTCACACAGGGCAGGGCGGCACCCCCTCTCCCTGGGGGGTGCAGGGCTCTACCTCCTCCAGGGCGGGGCACTCGGCCCCCCCGCCCACAGGGAAGTGGAGGGCGCGGCGTGTGCGTGAGCGCTCCCCCTGGGGGCCGTTGGGGTCGTAGCAGGTCTTGGAGCAGGGGCTCCAGGTCCCCCACTCGCTGACCTCACAGTCCCGGGGGACCACACAGGACCGGAACACCTCCGGGAGGGGATCCTGGGAGCACAGGCTGCAGCGAGGAAGAGATACGGCAATCAATAATCAATATATCAATCAATAATCACTCAGTATATCAACAAATAATCATTCAATATATCAACCAATAT
>CM077291.1:58746571-58749071 GCA_039654925.1 Anguilla pacifica | reverse complement strand
ATTGACTGGTTAATTGGTTTATTAATTGATTGACTGGTTGATTGATTGGTTAATTGGTTGATTAACTGATTGATTGGTTGATTGATTGGTTGATAGGTTGACTGACTGACCGGTGGGTTGTTGTGCCGGATGGCCGGAGCTCACCTGAGCTGGACGGGCGTGGCGTTGCGGTGGGCGCAGGTGAGCTCACGGGTCTGGTGGCCCACCTGCAGGTCCCACAGCTTGGCGTCGGGGCGGTTCTGCCGGTTCCGCGTCCTCTTCTTCTTAATGAGCTCGCGGGTTTCGGGGTCCCTGGCGCCCCCCTTCTCCCGCTCGCGGCCCCTCTCCTTGTTCTTACGCCGGCGGGCTTGGCGGGCCGGGCGTGGGGGGGCGGCGGCGGCGGCGGGAGGGGGCTGGCACTCGCTCCAGGGCCCCACCCTCAGCCCGAACCCGCCCCCCTCCCCTTCCCCACACTCCCCCGGGGGCTCGCACGCACGGAACTCCGCCAGGGCGGGGCAGGCGGCGCCGCCGAAGAGGGGCGGGGCCAGAACCGAGCGGGCGCGGCTCTGGAGCCCCGCCCCCCCGCCGCAGGGGGCGGGGCAGGGGGACCAGGGGGAGAAGGCGGACACCACGCAGTCCCGGGGGCAGGGCACGAGGCAGGCCTGCTCCAGCCGCGGTTTGGGTTCGAAGTACTCGCAGATGGCGTCCTCCTCCGCCGCCGTCCCGTCCGCGGTCCGCACGCACCCCACCTCCCGCGTCTGGATGCCCTCCGCGCCCCGGGCGCAGGCCCCGCCCCCCGCGGGGCCCGGCTCCGCCCCCCCGGCCCCGCGCTGGGACACGGGCACGCAGCGCCCCCACTCGCCCAGGCGCCAGTCGTACAGGTCCCGGTGCCGGTCGCACACGTGGAAGCACTCGCGCTGGTTGCCCGGGCGATCGGCTGCGGGGCAGTTGGTGTGGAGCGTGGGCCAGCCCTCCGCGTGCTCGCACCACACCGCCCGGCTCTGGCTGCCCCCCGGGCCGCACTCCGTACCCATGCACCTGCCCCAGGGCCCTGCGGGGGGGGGAAAGGTCAAAGGTCATAGGTCAGAGCTCAGTGAGAGGCCACATTTACACTATGTACTATTCTGGAGACAAGCCTCTGTTAAATTAATAAACAAGGCATTTACATTGAGCAAAACCAAGTGCAAACGACCAAAGGAAACTACAAGCCCCATTGCCCCTTTCCCCTACAGATACAGAGAGGGGTCAAAGGTCAGAGAGAGCTCATACACTTGCACTGCATGAACCACTTTGTCGCCTGAGGAACTGCAGCCCCGGAACATTCCGCTCTGTACCGGAACCCTATGAACCGCAGAACTGCGCCGCCACAGTGTCCCTGTGGGAGTCTCAGGTCCGGATTTAAACCGATACCGCCACACCGGAGCCCCGGGACCCCAGGCCAGCCCGTCCCGGCACAGTTACAGCATGCTGTAGTTTTTTTTAGGGTCCCTGCCAGCCAGGGCCCCAGAGTTATCCTCCCTATGGAGCCCCTGCTCATAAGCATAACTAAAACTTGATGGGGGGTGGCAACACATTTGGGGGGGGCGGGGGGTTTAGGGCGGTAGGGGGCCAGGTGGGGGGGTACGCTCGTCCTTCTGCGCACAGGTAATTAGGCATTAGACCTCGCGTCCGAAACACCGCCCCGCCGTTCTCCCGCAGAGCAAAGGCCCCGCAGGGGGGGCCCGCCATTTTGATCAGAGCTGGAAAATAAAACCGTCCGTTTCTGCTAAATAGATTCGGATTGCGCTTTTAACAAAACAAAAAAAACATTTGAACATTTAGTTTCCGCAGAAAGGACTGGATCTCGATCGGTCCGCTTTCAGATTCCCGGGAGCGTATCGGGGAGGCGGAGCCTCAACAGCAGGTAGGAGGAGCCGGACGACTCGTGCAGACATGCCGGAGACCGGGGGGGGTCTACTGGACCCTCTCGAATATCGCGTCTCTCTCCCCTCGATCGATCGATGCTTCCTGCAGGCAGGAATATAAAGAGCTCTCCTGGCGACGGCCTGCAAAGTGCTTTCTGCTCCGGGAGATTTACCGTAACTGTGTAACAAAGACTCCTTCCCTGAGGGGGGCACGCAGACAAAAATATAAATCGCACAGCCGCAACCCGAATGACTACTGCAGAGAGATCCACTGCAGATATGGATCTGGATACAGAGAGAGACAGGCAGACACCGAGCAATAGGCAGAGAGGGACAGACTGAATGTCTGACAGGCTGACTGACCAACTGACTGACTGACCAACTGACTGACTGACCAACTAACTGACTGACTGACTGACTGGCTCTGTGTGTGTGTGTGTGTGTGTGTGTGCGTGCGTGTTGCTTGTTTAAGCTGTGCTTTATGGCTCCATTCACAGAAGAAACACACTTAGCCCACACCATAAAGCCGTCCGCTGATCAGCTAGCGGCAGAGCTACCCTACAGCAGTGACCAGGCCTGATCAATACCACTCAGAATAAACACCCATCGCCATGGGA
>CM077291.1:58694071-58744071 GCA_039654925.1 Anguilla pacifica | reverse complement strand
ATTCAGATGGAACACCACAACAGGAAACAGGAAGCAGGAAGCAGGAGCACAATGCAGGCCTGCATGTGCGGGGCCACACTCACCCCAGATAAGATTGTTTTTTGTTTTTATTATAAAGAAACGCTGTTAGGCTCTGAAGGACACTCAGTGTAAAACTGAGCTCCTGCTCAGGTTCCCCCGGACAATTCCTGGCCGCGAACGTTTCCGTTAATTTATCGACCGCTTTTCAGGGAGCGAAAGAAACGCCGGGAAAATTATTAATCCGAGCTTTGCGATGCTCTTCCCCACGTTTCAACTCTTACGGGCCCCTCAGTTCCACACAGCGAGATCAAAACACAGACAAATGACAAACTCATCCAGCTTTGGCCACAAATCTAAAGGCACCGCTCAAAGGACAGTCCTCTACTTACACACTGCCTGTCATACCAGTCAAACACTTAGAAATACCCGCTTGAACTCTTTAACAATTTCACTAAAAAATAATTAATCCGGCAAGATTTTGCTCATTTATAAATAAGGAGTATTTTCACTACCCTGAGAAGAAAATAGTTCCTTTCATTTCTTTGCGAGTAACATGATTTGTTGTTACAGTCTCGTGTTTCAATGAAATTCTGTTATGAATGTGCAGGAAAAAAAAATCTATTTTAAGAAATTCTTTATTTGCTTAAATTCTACCGCCATCTGAAGAGTTAAGGTCCATCAAAATCATCAGCATTTCAAACGGATGACCTGTCCCAGGTGTGTTCTGAAAGTAAACCTCAGGCGTGTTCTAAAAGTAAACCTCAGGTGTGTTCTAAAAGTAAACCTCAGGTGTGTTCTGAAAGTAAACCTCAGGCGTGTTATGAGTCGTGCAGTAGCTCATCATAGCAGCAGTTTCATCGCCTATTTCTCACTGCCCCCACCCCCCCCCCTTTTCGATACAACAAATTCCACTGCTGGGAGGGGGCTGAAGCAGTGCATGCTGGGAGGGGCAGGCAGGGGGGCGGGGCCTGTCTGGCGAGGTCGGTACTGATCCGCCATTGTTCCCCGGTAACAGCGGGGGACTGCGGGGGTGTCGATAGCACTGCCTGGCACAGCCTGCCCCCCCCCCCCCCCCCCCTTATGCACATGCCCTCTGAAACACGCCCCAAATCTTCAGGCTGAAGCAGAGAGTGTCTGACGCTGAGATTCTGACGCGTGCCCACGTCCGGAGCGTTTAAAATCTCGCTTAGATAACCACGGCAACAGCAGACAAACGCAGCAGGCCTCTCTTACGCATTCATGGATGCATGTGCATGCGTTCATTTACGCAGTTCCTGAAATTAAATCGCTGAGCCAAGTGGGGAAAGAGAGAAAGGGAGAGAGAGAGAGAGACAGAGAGAGAGAGTGTAAAAAAGACAAAGGGGAACTTAGAAAGGGGGAAAGTGACAGTGTAAAGTGAGAAAGTTGGGAGAGAGTGAGAGGGGGGGGGGGGGTTAAAACAGGCCGATTACCGTGGCGATGGCCCGAATCAGAAGAGGCGTTTCCGTGACCTTCAGACGTGGCTTTCAGTGGGCGGGGCCTCGGAGAGAGCAGGTCGCCAGGCAACACGAAGACGATGTGTGTCCCGAGGGCGGATTTGGGTTGAGCAGGGGTCAGGGGTCAACCGGGATGTGCCCAGGAGCAGAATGACTCACAGGAGAGGTGACCCGTCACACCCCACTAAACACCAATGTGCCCCCGCCCCCCCCCCAAACGAGGCCATTCAGTCTCCTGAGTACAAATACAGCACTAAGCACACTCCGCTAAACACGAACACACTGATCACAACATCCCGTCTGTTCCACTGAACACACACACACTCCGCCCTTTTCAGGCCTTCTCACGCAATGTGCCCCCCCCCAACCACCTCCCCCACCCCCCCAACGTACCCACAACGGCGGAGCAGTGCACCAGACCTGACATAATCTAACCACACACAGAATCCCACCTTCTGTGTGCGCATGTGTGTGGGTGTCTGTGTGTGTCTGTCTGTCTGCATGTGGGTGTGTGTGTGTGTGGGTGTGTGTGTGTGTATGTCTGTCTGCATGTGGGTGTGTGTGTGTATGTGTATGTCTGTCCGCATGTGTGTGTGTGTGTGTGCGTAAGAGAACTCCAGCTGTAATCCTGTAAACTCAAGCTGATAAATAGCGGAGTCCACCCCTCTGAACAGAAGCGATGGAGACTTCCCATCATGCACCTGTCCCCGCCGCCACCCCCCCCCCCTCACAGATGCCAGCTTTGGCCCAGATGTGACCGTGTCTCATGAGGAAAGACAGAGATTAAGCTGGAGCTGGAGTTTCCGTGGAAACCGCTTTTCAAAACACACACACAAAAAACACGCACACACAAAATAAACACCTTCATATGAAGGCATTTAGAACTAAAACTGGCACACAAACTGCCCTCTCTCCCGCGGCTTTAGCTTATCCAGCTACTCCAGGGCAGCGCACCCAGTCAGTGATTTAAAACGCACTGGAATACCTGAACGCCTGGCGAGCCCCAAAAACTAAAAACTGATTTCATTACCTTTATTACCTTTACCTGTGATCCTCTAATATAGTGACCAGAGAGGTGTACATAGAAGTAAATCTGGCCTGTGCAGTTTGGCTATGTGCTTTCATTTCCCAGTGCCCCCTAGTGGTCGGGGGACTGAGCAGCATCTACATCCTCAACATCACACTGAGGAGATAGCATGGCTAGCTTAGCTAGCCAACGCCGTCGCCAGGTAACAAATAGAGGAAGTTTGGATAAGTTAGCATTGCAGTCTAGACACCCATAACCTTCCAGTCACAGCAAGCAAAATACAAGACCTTATATACTGCCTAGCTGTCTGATGGGTTGTGGTTCAGTCAGTGAATGAGTCAGTGTTGTTTATATTTTTAACGGGAGGTTGCTGGCGTGAACCCCAAGTTCACGGGGGCACAGCCGCAGTGGATATCTGGCAGTATAAATGCGTAATGTGTAAAAAGGTAAGCCCTGTATGCTACGGACCCCTCGGAAGAGCTGATAAATAATGTAAGTCTTCTCTCATATCAGGGGAAAGCGAGCGTTTTAAACATGCATTAGCAGCAGCTGCAGCAGCCAGGAGCACTGTGTATGAGGACCGGGGCATAGCAACCGGAGAGAGAGACGTACTACAGAACCTCAGCCCTCTATCACTCATCCCTCTCTCTCTCCATCCTCCCCTCATTCCTCTGTCCCTCCATCCTTCTCTCATTCCTCTCTTCTTCAATCCTTCCCTCATCTCTTTCTCTCCCTCCATCCTTGCCTCATCCTTCTCTCTCCTCCCATCCCTCTCTCCCCTACCACCCTTCCCTCATCCCACTCTCTCCTTCTATCCTTCTGTCATTCTTCTCTCTCTCTGTCCTTCCTTCATACCTCTCTCTCCCTCTGTCCTTCTCATCCCTCTCTCTCCATCCTCCCCTCATCCCTCTCCTCCTCTCATCTCCCCCTCCCCCTCTCTCCATCCTTCCTACAACCCTCTCCCCCCCTCCACCCTTCCCTCATCCCTCTCTCCCTCAGCCCCCCTCTGCACAGGAGTTTCCCCCTGAGGAGAGACACTGCAGAACTGATCCCAGAACAGCAGCCCTACTCCGAGACACAGGTCCCCAGATCAGTATCTCTCGACAGACACGAGCGCCACCAATTAGCTTTCGGATCAAAAGAACGAGTGTCGGCTCGGCCCGTTTGCCAAGAGTCACCAAGTGACAAAGCCATCCCAGCAGCACCCCCCCCCCCCCCCCCCCACACACACACACACGGTTGAACCTTCCGACGCAACGATGACGCCGCAAATTCAGCAAACTCTGACGGAGGAGTGCTGGCGGGACGGGGCCCGTTGAGGAATCCGAAGGGTGATAAATTAAACGCGCGCGATATCGACGCCTCTGAGTGAGCTCCGGGAGGGGCCCGCTGTCATCATTCCGGATTCCGGGAAGTGACAACGCATCCATCCGCCGTCACGAGGGACTCGTGCGCCCGTCTCAGACACACGGGCGTCATCGCCGGCTGCTGTCTCAATCAGGCCTCTGAGCCGCTCTCTGAATGCCTGATGAGGTGATTATGATACTGCAGCACAGAAGATAAAGGATGAATGGAAATTTTAAAAAGCTGATATATAGAGGAACAGTCATGTCACTGGTGTGCTGGTTCAGATCAGTGCATGATAGCTGAATACAGAGGAGCACACACCTGGACATGCATATTCTGCTTGTGTCTCAGCCTTCAAACACAGGTGCAGGTGATTGATGTTTGTGGGCCCAACACTGCCCCCGGTGTATTGTGTGTGACAAGCGGATTAAAATAACCTATACTATAACCTATACCCTAATCAACTACACCCTATACCCTACAATCTACACCATATACCCTACACCCTAATCTATTACACCCAAATCTACTACAACCTATACCCAACAATCTACACCCTATACCCTAATCTTCTACACCCTATGGCCTACAATCTATACCCTATACCCTAATTTACTACACCATAATCTACTACAACCTATACCCTAATCAACTACACCCTATACCCTATACCCACTACACCCTAATGTACTAAACCCTGTACCATACACACTGAATCCTAAAACCCATACCTTATGACACTACATCCTACTAAACCCTACACTGCACTCTGTACACACAAACCTGGATCCTTTAACTCACACTCCACCATAACACCACTTCCACTATGCACAGCTTGTTCATCACACACCCCATTAAAAATAACCAATAACACACTCAGCCGTCTCCATTACAACAGTCAGTCTGTTACTAACACACTCAGAGATGAGCGGGGTAAAGCATAGCTCCCAGCCATCTGACTCCAGAACCTGAAAGTCTGGCAGGCATCCCACAATCCTCGGCTCTCAGACAGCAGGAAGTGCACTTCCTGTATGGAGCCCTCACCTGCGATGCTCAGAAACATGGAATACACTGTGACTGGGTGGGCTCGTCCATGTGTGTGTGTGTCTCTGTGTGTCTGTGTGTGTGTGTGTGTGTGTGCGTGTCCGCGTGTGCGTCCGTGTGTGTGTGTGCGTGTGTGTGCGTGTGTCTGTGTGTGTGTGCGTGTCCGCGTGTGCGTCCGTGTGTGTGTGTGTGTGTGTGCGCGCGTGTCTGTGTGTGTGTCCGTGTGTGTGTGTATGTGTGTGTGTGTGTGTGACTGTGTGTGTGTGTGTGTGTGTGTGTCCGTGTGTGTGACTGTGTGTGTGTGTGTGTGTGTGTGTCCGTGTGTGTGTGCCGTGTGTGCGTGTCAACCCTGTCCTGAGTCGTTCTGGTGTGGTGCAGCAGTCCCAGACCCTTTAAATCCAGCCAGATATTATTTTTCATATCCAGCGTTTCATAAGCATGGCACGCAACAGAAGTCCTTCAGGTGCACAGATCCACTCAGCCCATCGTATATTAATGGGGGGGAGATTAGCATAGGCTCGTATTTAAATATTAATGAGCACAGTCACGCGCTCATTAAGGACCCGCCGGAGTGCAGCTGGGGGGGGGGGTTTATAGAGCAGGGGGGCGAGAGCCGCTTTAGCAAAGAGACGCAGACGCAGAACCTGACATCTCCCCTGAAGGGATGAGGAAGAGGAGGAGGAGGAAGAGGAAAAGTAGCAGTGGAAGCAGTAATTGAATCCCTACTGGTATAGCAAATACATTTAGCAGCAACAGTAGTCCTGGTATAGTAGTATTGGTGTAGAAACAATATTAGCAGTAGTAATATAAGTAGTAGCACTGATTGTGGACTCCACTAGAGGTATTAATAGTAGCAGTAAAATTATAAGAACATAAGAATACATATTGTTGAGGAGTACACACCATTCAGCCCGACGGTAGTAATAGCAGTGATAATAATTAGCAGTGCTACGATTATCAATAATACCAGTAATTAATCCAGGTTAAGCATTCACATGTATACACAGCAGTGTTGGGACCACTGATTTATTTCCAAAAACAGTTTCAGTGATAATCGTGCTGCCTCTCTGGTGGGCAGTCCTAGGGGTCATGCGACTCAATTTCACTCTGCAAAATTCTATCAGTATTTCCTATTTCATAAACATCCAGACGCCATCTCAGCCAAGTGGGAACTGTGTTTAATATGCAATTATTCATTACTCAGTATTAAGGTCATCGAAATTGAAAACTGGGGCAATGCCTTTAATTGGATTCTTCTCACGCATAAGAGGGAAACATATCAGCATTAAACACTCAAACGATAATAATGCGTCAGACATCCCATTGCAACAGAGAGGCAGCATCTTTAAACCGAACGCATTCATCAGCCACTTCAAGCCCACAACACGCAGCCATTGTGACATCATAGTATGAGGCTTCCGTTGGTAACCAGGACAAAGGAATCCTCGCTATATTAGCGAGGACCGATTGTCACAAGATTTCAGATACTAGATTTCACAGGAAAAAAAAAAATCAGCTTTTCCAGCAGTGTCAGATGGCAGGCAGAGTTAATATTTAATGCCGGAGTAATCGTTTCGAGGTTGTGGAGAGGAACGAGTATTACGTCGCTCGGGAATTCTGTCCTGACAGGAATTGTGGGAAACCCCCCAAAAAAAGATTTCCAAAACTGGGCACAACTGTGAGATTGCATGTACAGCCTTTTTAGAACCCATTTTACACCAACTCAACCTCACACACTTGAGTGAGTGAGTGAGTGCGCACACGCACACGCACACGCACACACACTCCTAGAATTCCAATCCCAGAATGCAGCAGCAAACAGCAACAGTTTTGTTCGCCGCCCGTCCCCAGTGCTCACGCTACTTCCTCGCGTGTAAAATTAAAGATTATAATTAAAGCCAAGTGTTTAATTGGAGGGAAGATGAGTGCGTAATTAAACCGGGGATAATTGCTGTTCTTTGTCATCAGCTGTTATATAACCACAGCTCGCTAGGGAGGGAGCGTGGAGAGGGTTAGCCCAGGAAAGGCTGCATGTGATGAGGTTAGCCCATGCTAACTGAATGTTGTAATGTTAGCCCGGGCAGGGCTGCATGTGGTTAGTCTGATTAGCCCATGCTAACTGCATGCAGTGCTGTTCACCCATGCTAACTGAAAGTGATGAGGTTAGCCCATGCTAACTGCATGTTGTAATGTTAGCCCGGGCAGGGCTGCATGTGGTTAGTCTGATTAGCCCATGCTAACTGCATGCAGTGCTGTTCACCCATGCTAACTGAAAGTGATGAGGTTAGCCCATGCTAACTGCATGTTGTAATGTTAGCCCGGGCAGGGCTGCATGTGGTTAGTCTGATTAGCCCATGCTAACTGCATGCAGTGCTGTTCACCCATGCTAACTGAAAGTGATGAGGTTAGCCCATGCTAACTGCATGTTGTAATGTTAGCCCGGGCAGGGCTGCATGTGGTTAGTCTGATTAGCCCATGCTAACTGCATGCAGTGCTGTTCACCCATGCTAACTGAAAGTGATGAGGTTAGCCCATGCTAACTGCATGTTGTAATGTTAGCCCGGGCAGGGCTGCATGTGGTTAGTCTGATTAGCCCATGCTAACTGCATGCAGTGCGGTTCGCCCATGCTAACTGAAAGTGATGAGGTTAGCCCATGCTAACTGCATGTTGTAATGTTAGCCCGGGCAGGGCTGCATGTGGTTAGTCTGATTAGCCCATGCTAACTGCATGCAGTGCGGTTCGCCCATGCTAACTTCAGGGTGCCATCAATACATTACTGGCATTCAGCAGATGCTCTTATCCAGAGCGACTTACACAACTTTTTACACAGCTTTTACGTTGCATCCATTTATACGGCTGGATGTATACTGAAGCAATGCAGGTTAAGTACTTTGCTCAAGGATACAACGGCAGTGTCCTACCGGGGAATCAAACCCTTGACCTTTGGGTTACAAGCCCAGCTCCTTACCCGTTATACTCCAGGCTCTGAACGACTCTGAAAAGCGCAATAAGCGTGTGCGGTCTGCTCAGCGTGTGCGTGAGGCTCAGCGTGTGTGTGAGGCTCAGCGTGTACGTGAGGCTCAGCGTGTGCGTGATGCTCAGTGTGTATGTGAGGCTCAGCGTGAGGCTCAGCGTGTGTGTGATGCTCAGCGTGTGCGTGAGGCTCAGCGTGAGGCTCAGCGTGTGCGTGAGGCTCAGCGTGAGGCTCAGCGTGTGCGTGAGGCTCAGCGTGTGCGTGAGGCTCAGCGTGAGGCTCAGCGTGTGCATGATGCTCAGTGTGTGCGTGAGGCTCAGCGTGTGCATGATGCTCAGCGTGTGCGTGAGGCTCAGCGTGTGCGTGATGCTCAGCGTGTGCGTGAGGCTCAGCGTGTGCGTGAGGCTCAGCGTGAGGCTCAGCGCGTACTGAGGCTCAGCGTGAGGCTCAGCATGTGCATGATGCTCAGCGCGTACTGAGGCTCAGCGCGTACTGAGGCTCAGCGTGAGGCTCAGCATGTGCATGATGCTCAGCGCGTACTGAGGCTCAGCGCGTACTGAGGCTCAGCGTGTGCGTGAGGCTCAGCGCGTACTGAGGCTCAGCGTGTGCATGATGCTCAGCGCGTACTGAGGCTCAGCGTGTGCATGATGCTCAGTGAATGTGATTCTCGTTACGCGTGCGGCCCGTCCGCTCTTCGGCGAGAGCGACAAACTGATCACAGCGAGAACTACGGCGCGCAACACGACCGCTAAGCTAATTAATCTCCCGGCATCCCGAGGGCGACGCACAGACTCCACCTCGACTGTGATAAACAAACGCGACGACAAACTCTCTCCCCCCCCCCCCCCCCCCCTTAGCGCAGCGATCACTAATTAGCACGCGATCGTGCTCGATGACCGTGGATCAGAGCGAGGAAGATGAGGGAGGTGACCGTGGATCAGAGCGAGGAAGATGAGGGAGGTGACCGTGGATCAGAGCGAGGAAGATGAGGGAGGTGACCGTGGATCAGAGCGAGGAAGATGAGGGAGGTGACCGTGGATCAGAGCGAGGAAGATGAGGGAGGTTTTAATTAACTGTCTGCTCTTTTCCTTTATTTTATTATTTTTTAAAAATGTTCTTACTCAGAGAGAAAGGAACAAAGTTCTTTTTTTTACAGCGCTAGGTTTGTTTTAAATAAATGTATTTTCGCTCGTTCATTAGCAGAAGGTAATTTAATTGCTATGCCCTCCAGGCACCCTTACAGCTGCAGGATAAAACCGTCTCTGATTGAGAAAAGAATCTGGTTCTGATTGGCTGTTTGAGGAATGAATCCGTTTCTGATTGGCTGATTGAAAAGAACACATTTCTCTCCTATTCCCCGGACTACAGCCATAATGACTTGCAGGCCCGGGGCGACAGTGCTGTGATTTGGGCTGTAGGGTGGGGGGGGTGGGTGGTGGGGGATGGAGGTTTGGGCCAGACTGTTCCAGGACAGCATGGTGTTTTTGGATTGGGGATGGGGGGGGGGGATGTAGCAGGTGCTGATTGGAGTGGGTGGAGGCATGCCAACTGAACAGCCTGGGGGGGGGGGGGGGGGGGGTTCTGACCTGGGACCCCATCACTGACCCCCCCTGACAGGTCCCACCATGCACCATCTGTCAGGGACACGTCGCAGAAATGCACTCTGGGAAATTGAGTCTTTTCTTCCACCCCCAGCAGTTTAGCTGTGTCGCTCGAATCCAGTTCTGGGGAGACAGTGACTGGAAGGTCCCCCCTCACCTCCGTGACCCCAGTCTACACCCACAGACACACTGCAGATGATTTCAGTTTGACCGTGCAGTTTTCCTTCAGTAGCTAGTGTTAGAGAGCTGCACTGTAGACCGTGCAGTTTTCATTCAGTAGCTAGTGTTAGAGAGCTGCACTGTAGACCGTGCAGTTTCCCTTCAGTAGCTAGTGTTAGAGAGCTGCACTGTAGACCGTGCAGTTTCCCTTCAGTAGCTAGTGTTAGAGAGCTGCACTGTAGACCGTGCAGTTTCCCTTCAGTAGCTAGTGTTAGAGAGCTGCACTGTAGACCGTGCAGTTTCCCTTCAGTAGCTAGTGTTAGAGAGCTGCACTGTAGACCGTGCAGTTTCCCTTCAGTAGCTAGTGTTAGAGAGCTGCACTGTAGACCGTGCAGTTTCCCTTCAGTAGCTAGTGTTAGAGAGCTGCACTGTAGACCGTGCAGTTTCCCTTCAGTAGCTAGTGTCAGAGAGCTGCACTGTAGACCGTGCAGTTTTCATTCAGTAGCTAGTGTTAGAGAGCTGCACTGTAGACCGTGCAGTTTTCATTCAGTAGCTAGTGATAGAGAGCTGCACTGTAGACCGTGCAGTTTTCCTTCAGTAGCTAGTGTTAGAGAGCTGCACTGTAGACCGTGCAGTTTCCCTTCAGTAGCTAGTGTCAGAGAGCTGCACTGTAGACCGTGCAGTTTTCATTCAGTAGCTAGTGATAGAGAGCTGCACTGTAGACCGTGCAGTTTTCCTTCAGTAGCTAGTGTCAGAGAGCTGCACTGTAGACCGTGCAGTTTCCCTTCAGTAGCTAGTGTCAGAGAGCTGCACTGTAGACCGTGCAGTTTTCCTTCAGTAGCTAGTGTTAGAGAGCTGCACTGTAGACCGTGCAGTTTTCCTTCAGTAGCTAGTGTCAGAGAGCTGCACTGTAGACCGTGCAGTTTTCCTTCAGTAGCTAGTGTCAGAGAGCTGCACTGTAGACCGTGCAGTTTTCCTTCAGTAGCTAGTGTTAGAGAGCTGCACTGTAGACCGTGCAGTTTTCCTTCAGTAGCTAGTGTTAGAGAGCTGCACTGTAGACCGTGCAGTTTTCCTTCAGTAGCTAGTGTCAGAGAGCTGCACTGTAGAGGACAGAGAGGGAGAGAGAGGAGGAGGGAGGCGGAGAGAGTGGAGAGAAGGAGGGAGGGAGAGGGAGTGGAGAGAAGGAGGGAGGGAGAGGGAGAGAGAGAAGGAGGGAGGGGGAGAGAGTGGAGAGAAGGAAGGATGGAGAGGGAGGGAGTGGAGAGAAGGAGGGAGGGAGAGAGTGAGAGAGGGAGAAAGAAAGAGAGGGAGAGAGGGAAGGAGATAGAGAGGAGAGGGAGGGGCAGTGAAAGAGAGAGGGGGAGAGAGAGACAACAAAAGAGGTTAAAGGGTACCTCAGGGATGCCCTCTCTCTACCCACAGTAATCCAGGGGGATTATGGGATATGATTAGCTGTCTATGTAGGACAATATTAAATACAGCTGCCGCAGAGGGGTACACCTGCCCCCCAGCCCCCCAGAACTTGCCCCCTCCCCCGTGTTTTCATTTCCAAGGGCTCTCAAAGTTCATCCTGTCATTTCAAACCCTGAGATTTAATCAAACTCTCAGTGCTCTCCAGAAATCATCTACACTGTGCTGCAGGGTCAGCTAGGCATGTCAATCAAAAATCACATGACCCTACAGATGTACGGTCTGCAGGTGCATTCATCACAAACTCTGTCCTGAAAGCATCTTAAAAGAGAGAAAATGATCCTTACAAATTTTTAAAAGGGATGAATTAAATGAAAATTACAGTTCTAAAATAGATTGCAAGGCATCAATTGTAAAGCGCTTTGGATAAAAGCGCTATATAAATGCAGTCCATTTACCATTTACCAGATGCTTTGTAGGCTGCTACTAACCACAATTTTACTTCCTTTTGATTCAGTAAAAGAATGTGACATCATAATGGAGATGAATAATGACTTGCAGAGGCGGAGAAATTCTGTAAGATTTATGTGACATCATAATGGAGAAGGCGGAGCTGAGAAAATGCCACAGAGCTCCTGTGACATCATAATGGAGCGGAGGAAGGCGGAGCCGAGAGGTTCTCAAAGGGGAGATGGTTCTAGAACTGAAAAATATTCAACCAATCAAGCAAGCCCGTGGTTTCACATGCAAACTGGACTCAAACCTTGTTTTCAAACGGCGGGTGCTCGTTTCAAAATGCCCTTTCCCGATTTAGCCAGGGCTATTCGAAAGTTGTCTACCTCCTTCGACTTCCCTGCTGCGGGTTATGAAGCGAGATGAATTTACACCCATTTATCACCTTTTGAGAGTGTCAGGGAGTGGTTTCTGTGGGTGGGTGGCAGACAGCGTTAGCGCCGACTGCAGCGAGGAGTCACGCCGGCATCTGGCTAACTCGGCGATGCTCTGTTCGCCAAGTCGTGCGGGGCGACCGCTTCGCCGACACCGCGCGCCGACGCGTTGATCGACCGCGCGGCCGCGGGCGAAACGTGGCCTCGCAGGAAACGGCCGTCGAGCGAAGCCTGAACCCCGCGCTCTGCGGCCAGCCGCCGAGGGAGAATTCCCCTCGGACCTCAGAACTCAGGCGTCAGCAAAAAACGGGAGACAAAGGAACGCCCGCGCACTCTCTGTTTTAGTTAAATCCCTCAGAAAAAATAATAAATTATAAGCACACAGCAGAGACCGCTACAGAAAATAAACCCTGCTCCAATCACAGGCATTCATGAAGGCAGCGAAGTCGGGCTGCTCCGTGCGATGAACGCACGTCTCGTATGAACGCATTCTTCTTCCGTACGTAACATTCACACGTTATTAAAGCAGTGCTTTGCAGAGATCAGACTGCACACACACGACTGTGCTCTCCTATTAAACATGAAGCCTTTTTTAAAATGAAGGGCCAGTACTGATCACATTGCATATACTACGGCAATCTTGCACAGATGTGGGGAAAAATAATCTTCTATTAGCCTGTAAATGAACTTGGGGGGCGGAGTCTAATCTGTAGTCCACAGAGCACGCCTGTATCAGTAATAAAGCCAAACTCATTCAGATGAACACGCACAGAAACTATTCTCCCAACGGTCGTCTATCTCTCCTCTCCACATTTCTGTCTCTCAACAAATCAGCCATGTGTGTGATGATAAAGTATTTAAATCTAAGCTCCGTCTTTCTACCATCCTCTCTCTCTCTCTCTCTCTCTCTCTCTCTCTCTCTCTCTCTCTCTCTCTCTCTCTCTCTCTCTCTCTCTCTCTCCCTCTCTCCCTCTCTCCCTCTCTCCCTCTCTCTTATTATTGGTATTCCGCGTGTCACCTGACCTTTCTCAGGTCAGACTCTGTGTCTGACGGAGGCGCTCTTTGTCGGAACCCCACGCACGGACCCAAGTCATATTCCCGGAGTAAACAGAGCGGCGGCGTCTCCGCTGACCCGTGCCAGCGACAGGTCGGACGCACCTGAGGCGTTTCCATGGCAGCGCCGGGGCCAGCGCCGAGGTGGGCAGCCGCTGAAACGTTAGACTCGGGCACAGGTAAGCACTTGGGCACAGGTAAGCACTCGGGCACAGGTGAGACTCATTAGACACGAGCACAGGTAAGCACTAGGGCACAGGTGAGACCACGGGCACAGGTGAGACTCGTCAGACACGAGCACAGGTGGGCCTTTGAGAACAGGTGAGTACTCAGGCACAGGTGAGACTACAGGCACAGATGAGACTCGTCAGACACAAGCACAGATGGGCTTTTGAGAACAGGTGAGTACTCAGGCACAGGTGAGACTACAGGCACAGGTGAGACTCGTTAGACACGAGCACAGGTGGGCCTTTGAAAACAGGTGAGTACTCAGGCACAGGTGAGACTACAGGCACAGGTGAGACTCGTCAGACACAAGCACAGATGGGCTTTTGAGAACAGGTGAGTACTCAGGCACAGGTGAGACTACAGGCACAGGTGAGACTCCTTAGACATGAGCACAGGTGGGCTTTTGAGAACAGGTGAGTACTCAGGCACAGGTGAGACTACAGCACAGGTGAGCTTTTGGGCAGAGGTGAGCTCCTTCTCTCTGCTGGAGGGACAGCACAACATGGGCAGATAACACAGGCAAACTGCAAGGCGTCCGATCCACCAGAGGGGGGTGCCAGAATGCGCATTGGCCAAAGCTGCCCCCCCCCCCCCCCCAAGAGCCTACCTATCCAACCCCCCTCCCTCCGTCTCCCCCTCTGCTGAGACGGTACCCTTTTAGTCACAGACGGTCCCAGCCAAAGCACTGCCCTCAGAACGGAGCAAGCTGGGAACTCAGCGCCGCACCACAAGCCCACACCCAAACATCCGCACCTCCAGGAAACAAGAACTCCAGGAGCTGAATGTGTACTATAAATAAAACATCACATGAGAAGTGTGACCCTGGAGTGCGCTCATCCCTCTCCACCATCTCCCCCCCCCCTTTTTCTCTCTCGCACTCTCTCTTCCTCTCTTAGAAAGAGAGACAGAGATATAAAGAGAGAGAGAGAGAGAGAGAGAGAGAGGGAGAGACGCACGCTAATGCGGAAGAGCCATCCACTTCTTTCTAGGTCGTGGCTCACTTCACAGACTGGCTGACTGGGCTGTTCAACCTAGCATAGCGTAGCCTAGCATATCATAGCCTAGTGTAGCCTAGCATAGCATAGCCAAGCATAGCGCAGCCTAGTGTAGCCTAGAGTAGCCTAGCATAGAATAGCCTAGTGTAGCCTAGAGTAGCCTAGCATGGCATAGCCAAGCATAGTGTGGCCTAGTGTGGTCTAGCGTAGCATAGCGAGGCGCGCCAGTCTGACACATTGCGGCTGCACAATCGCCGTGTTCCGCTTCTCCCATCGCCATGGCGTTTGGGTGGGAGGTCAAAGGTCCTCGGTGTCGGGGGGAAAAGGACTCCAGCGCCGCCCAGCCGCGAAGGAAGGAACAGCTTCCCCACAAAACACACACGCCTTTATTACACGTGCACAAGGGGGTCGCAGCGTAGCATTCTGGGTAGGGAACACAGGCTTGTACCTCAGAGGTCACAGGTTCAAATCCGGCTGCTGCTGTGCCCTTGCGCAAGGAACTTAACCTGAAATATTAAGGTCGGTAGATGAAGACGCTGGTTCATTGCTGGTACAATCTAAGAGCAGCATGCTAGGCTTTGGGCAGTAATTTCATCCACACCATTTCGAGCCACAGCTGCAAACAGAACAGCAAGCTCTTTAGGACCGTGGCAACACAGAGCTCTTTAACGGCACAGCATCGCAGAGCTCTTTAACGGCACAGCATCACAGAGCTCTTTAACGGCACAGCATCACAGAGCCCTAGGCATTTACAGTCTCCCCTCTATACTGCAGCCGTTAAACAGATTAAGCAGAGGTCGGATAAGATCGGGACAGCGGTGCCCGGGGCAGCATTAAACTGCACATTAGAGGATCCCTAATTAATGCGTGTTTATGCGCTGTGGCACATCCAGTCTCCACAGCAAAGGAAAATACATTAATTCATCTGTGGTTTTTAAAAAAAATTTTAATGATGGAAATGTGGGCATTATAAGAGAAGAGAAAATCAGTAAACAGAGTTAAATTTGAAATGATTCCAGTGCTACATGCCCACAGAATCAATCAAGCACTGATGAGATTGAAATCCGTTTCAGAACCTTGGACAGTGACCAGCATGCACCATCAATCCAGAAATGGGATTCACTTAACATGTGGCACTTTTGTATTGTTACTAAGGTAACTGTGGCCCATAGGGGCCCTGTACACATGCAGGGCCCACAGGATGTTAAATCTGTAATCTGCAGCTTCCCTTTCAGACACTGTGGAGAGACATGATCTGTGGCCAGGAGGGGAAATCCGTGATGCAACAGCCACTGATACATGTGCACATACATACACACACAGGCCCAAGTGTGCACACACACACGCACACACATTCACATGCATGCACACGTACACACACGTATGCACTGCAAGAGGACTGTTCAAGAAAAAAGAAAGCAGATTTTAGGTCTCATAATAAGCTTCCCTGTTACCATTCCACAGTAGCTGTTTTTCAGTAACTTTGAGCAAAATCTTTTTTCTCACACAATCCCACGAGCTTAGTAATTACCCATATAAAACCAACAAACATAGAAAGGAGATAAAACTGCTGCCCGAAGCGCATAGCGTGCTGCTCTTAGATTGTACCAGCAACGAGCATCTTCATCGACCAACACTCTGCTTCTGGGGAAGCTTGCACTGTTCCAGGAACAGAAAGCCAGCAGCCAACTCCTCTCAATATCAGAAGTGTGCCAGAATATCTCAGCATCTCCAACCAATTACAGCTGGGGCTGCCATTTAATCAGCCAATCAGACTGTGGGATAATCAGGGCAGCTGGCAGGAGAGAAGAGCTGTGTCATCCACCAGATAAACCTTCAGCGACATCCCCAAGCACAGGATCCCTAATACACGGTCTATAATATTCAGGGCTCTCTCTGACACAAATCCCCAGCATGGAGCCAGAAACCTGCCCAAATCACATCACCCCACAGAGTCTCCATCATCCCACAAGGCCTTTATCATTCCACAGAACCTCCATCACCCCACCGAGTTTCCATCAGCATCCAGAGTCTTCATCATCCCACAGGGTCTCCATCACCCCACAGAGTTTCCATCATCCACAAGGCCTTTATCATTCCACAGAACCTCCATCACCCCACAGAGTCTCCATCATTCCACAGAACCTCCATCACCCCACGAGTTTCCATCAGCACCCAGAGTCTTCATCATCCCACAGTGTCCCCATCACCCCACAGAGTTTCCATCAGTACCCAGAGTCTCCATCACCCCACAGAGTCTCCATCACCCCACAGTCTCCATCATTCCCACTGGAGGTCGTAATTCAAATCAATATTTTTTCTTATCAACTCGAAAAAATAGTTTTCATTTTGTACTTTTTGAAATCACTTTTTAGAAAGTTGAAAATATCGTCGAGGGTCACTCTAGCAGAAAATAGGTCTGCCTTTGATGTGGAAAGGCTCATTTTACCACGATACGGCCAACCATTCACCTTCCCTGGGGTTCGTTTTCAAAATGCGTTTGACCGTTGTTTTGATATCAGAACTCGTGTTCAAGCTTCTAAAACATCTACATGCTCAGTAGAACCTGCACTGCACAGAGAAACTAATGAACACACACACAGTCACACACACACGCACATACACACACATACTTGCACGTGTGCGCGCGCACACACACACACACACACACACACACACACACACACACACACAGCCACCTCCACATCTTCAGGCGGCGGCCGCAGTAGGAAGCCAAGGTGTCGGCATAAATCTGGAATTCTCCTGCACATTTCAGCACACTAACGAGCTGGGCGGGGGTGGGGGGCGTGGGGGGAGGGGTTAGCGGATTTACTGCCATTGTTTGGCAAGATCAGAGTCACAGGATTACCTGGATTAGTCCAGAATCAGTGCCCTAGTGTCAGCCCCACACCGCTGTAAGGAGAGGTTGCATACTGGATGTATTTCAGGGCGTTTCTGAAACACGATAATAACACAGAGAGCGGAGGATGGATCCGCGGCATCGTAGAAACGCGTCTTACTGCTCATCTGCTCGTTCACAGCAAAGTGGCTTATATTCTATACGCACCAGTGCGGCTTCAACTCACTAGACAGGTAGAGTTAAGGGAGTGAGAGAGAGTGAGTGAAAGAGAGAGGGAGAGAGAGTGAGAGAGGGTTAGGGTTAAGAGGGGGGAGAGAGGGTGTTTGAGAGAATAATTATTTTATTTTATTTTTTTTAGGTTACACTTTCACTATTTAATATAATAATATCTGAACTCAAATTCAGATATCAGTATTAACTATTGTGCCAAAAATCAAAAGGGAGAGGGGAGGGAGAGAGCACAAGAGAGGGTGAGAGGGGAGAGAGAGGGAGTGAGAGTGAGAGGGTTTGGGTTAAGAGAGGGCGAGAGGGGGGAGAGAGAGAGAGGGCGAGAGGGGGGGGAGAGAGAGGGAGTGAGTGAGTGAGTGAGAGAGAGCGAGCCCGGTCCCTGTGGTGTGTGGTCCGCAGCAGGATTCGGCGCTGTAGTGACAGGAACAGCTGGACTCTGTGTTTATGGGATGCGGGACAATAGCACCAATTTAACGGCTGTTAAAATTCAGAGGGGATGAGGAGGGGGTGGGGCGTCCTCCACCCTTACACTGCAGATAGCATCCCACACACACACACACACACACACACACACACACACACACAGCAGAAACACACACACACACTCTCTCTCACTCACACACACACACACACACACACACACACACACACACACACACACACACATAGCAGAAACACACACACACACAAACACATAGTAGAAACACACACACACAGCAGAAACACACACACACACACACATAGTAGAAACACACACACACACACACACACACACACAGCCCAAATGCGCGCGCACACGCACACACACACACACACACACACACACACACACACACACATCAGAAACACACTCACACACACATGCACGCACGCACACAGGAGCCCTGTTGTGTGTATATAAATGCTGCTCTGGAGTGACCCATCCCCCCTAACCGTTCCCCCCCACCTCCCCGCCACCCCCACACCCAGACTGCCCCTACGCGGTTGTCGTGTAAACGGTTGTCGTGTTAAGTCGCGCACGCTAGCAACCCAAGCAGAAGCACTCGAACACAGCGCTGTGCAGCATCCCCCCCCCCCCCTCCACCCCCACCCCCCATGTTTGGTACAGTTTCCTCCAAGCTGTGGGGGTCAAAGGTCAGCTTCCCTAAAGGGAGAGGGGGTGGGAGGGCTGGGCTTAAGAGGGAACAGGGGGAACAGAACAAAGGAGGAATAAAGGGCAGTTTCCTTCATGGGGCAGAGTGCCTGGGGGGGGGGGGGGGGCAAATCACGTCATCATGTTCCTCATCATCACTGTTGTCATCATCATCATCATCATCGTCCCTCGAGCAGGAAGTGACCTCTGTCAGAAAAGCCCGTCCTTTTGATGATGATGATGATGATGATAAAGACGATGAGGATGATGTCAGTGGAGTTCCGTGTTGTGGGGGAGGGGGTGAGTGGGGGTGGGGAGGGGGGGGGGGCGGGCAGCCCATCATACCAGCAGATGCAGAACACACCCCAGGCATCGCCAAACTACAGATGTCTTCCAAAAGGCAGGTGACAGCCACGGATTCATCACCCCCCCCCACCCCCCCACCCCCCATCAGTTCACAAAATGTTTGGTTTGCGGGAATTCCAGGACATTCAGTACTTTCACACCGATGCCGACCATTTCCCCCTGCATATTCCAACATGGAGAACGACAGAATCCGCACATTCAGAAACCACCCAGTTTTCTATTCAAAACATCAGATTAACGTGAAACTCACCCTGCCTCCCACAGGGAGACAACTCCGTTTCCCAGAATGCACCTGTAAACCTTCCGAGGCAGACCTCTGCACACAACCGGCCATTTTTAAAGAGCATCTTCTAAACATCTACTTTCAACAAGTCAGAACGAGATTCTTCCGTCACGTGAAGAATCCGCTTGGTCAGTGACATGCCACAATATCTCCCGGAATGTTTCTGTAGTTCCATCAGCACGTACCGAGTTGTAGCATTTGAAGTATATGTCTGATCCAGCTCATCGATGTACCTGTCGGCTGCCGAAGGCGAGCCGGGGGCCTGTTAATAGGCTTCAGATCTGGTTTGGGAAAACATGAAGGCCAGCATGTTTGTTTTGGGTCCAGATCAACAGTGCAGGGTTTTGATCTTCTGTTCAAATACCACTTCAAACATCATTCAGAGACTTATTGTGGACAACCTCATCTCAAGCACCCAGCGAACCTTCTAGCAAGAGAGGCCAGACTCTAACGTTATCACAACGTGATCTGGTCAAAACAAGAGGAGGAGCAACGAGCAACCATGTTTTCCCGCATATTTTGCATTTTATGTAAATGAGCTGACGCCTGTATCCACGGCAACGCTATTTTCATTAAAAAAATTTTTTTTTTTTTTTTTTTTTTACATACAATCCATTTTTTATGGCTGGGTATTCTACTGAAGTGATCGGGGTCGAGCACCTCGCTCAAGGGTACGACAGCGACTGAGCCTCGAACCCACAACCTTTGGGTTCCAAGCTGTGCTGACCTCAGCATTATGCTAGGCTGCCGTATAGACAACAGCACTGTTCATGCAGCTTGAAGCCCATTTGCAGTGATTCTGATGGGTCCATGCCCACCATACCTCAATGCCTACATGTAAAGGAATATCTCGCTCATTGAAATGTTCCTTTGGATAGTAGCAACAGCCATGAAAAAAAACCAAATAAATAAATAATGACACAGAGATAATACCAGATATCACAGCTTACAACCCTAACAAGGAACAGCACAAATCTGAAAGCAACGGAAAGCCAAAAAGATACAAAAAGATTTTCAGACTGATGTCCAAAAAAAAAAAAAAAAACTGTCAGACTGATTCAAAAAGACTGTCAGACTGGGAAAAATGCACATTTTTCCAGAGATGAAAATGTTGGAGCACAGGTTCATAAAGGGGGAAAAGAGATTCCCTCTCCCATTTACAGTGGTCTGGCTCTGCCCCACTTTCCCCAGCGCCGTCACGGGCGAACGTTTGAATTAATACGAGGAGAAAAGTGAAAAAGAAATCCACCCTGATTCCATTCAACAACTCGTCTGTCATATTCTTAGAATTCTTGTTCTCTCTGTTTGGCCCTACAGTTCTATTCGCCAGTGTTTTTATACAAAGGAACAGGATAGCTTTTCAGAGACAGAGGAACAGGACAGGGTTTCAGAGACAGGGGAACAGGACAGGGTTTCAGAGACAGGGGAACAGGACAGGGTTTCAGAGACAGGGGAACAGGACAGTGTCTCAGAGACAGTGGAACAGGACAGTGTTTCAGAGACAGTGGAACAGGACAGCATTTCAAAGACAGGGGAACAGGACAGTGTTTCAGCGACAGTGGAAGAGGACAGTGTTTCAGAAACAGGGGAACAGGACAGGGTTTCAGAGACAGTGGAAGAGGACAGTGTTTCAGAGACAGAGGAACAGGACAGTGTTTCAGAAACAGGGGAACAGGACAGTGTTTCAGAGACAGTGGAAGAGGACAGTGTTTCAGAAACAGGGGAACAGGACAGTGTTTCAGAGACAGTGGAAGAGGACAGTGTTTCAGAAACAGGGGAACAGGATAGCATTTCCTATGAAAGTGATGATGCGTTTAAAGCACACAGGTGACTCATCTCAGAACAAACAACCACGCGCTCAGGAAAGTGAGAATGGCGTTTATCTGGAAACAGCAATCATTCCAGGTAGAACAAAAATAACAGTTTATCACTGAATTTCACAGGAAATGGAAATTCTCTGGTTTTATTTGAAAATGAAAGCAAGGGGAGTTTATCAGGAGGAGAGGCAGCTGTGCCAATAAAAGAAAAAAAACGACACCTCTTCCTCAGCCCAAAGCACTAATCCAGCACTTCTGCTGCAGATAGGCAGGGAAAGACTGAGACAGGGATCCCTCTCACAACAAAGATCCAGCACCAGAACAGGATCCCACTCACACCATAGACCCAGTACCAGAACAGGATCCCTCTCACACCATAGATCCAGCACCAGAACAGCATCCCTCTCACAACAAAGATCCAGCACCAGAACAGGATCCCACTCACACCAAAGATCCAGCACCAGAACAGGATCTCAACTCACACCATAGATCCAGTACCAGAACAGGATCTCAACTCACACCATAGACCCAGTACCAGAACAAGGTCCCACTCACACCATAGATATAGATCCAGTATCAGAACAGGATCCCACTCACACCATAGATACAGTACCAAAACAGGATCCACTGCACTGGATCCCTGACTTCACTGGGTTGACCGGGTGACAGGTAACACCCCCAACCACCCCCCACCCCCCACCCCCCAGAAGCATGTGGTCTCACCTCTCCCCCAATGCCAATGGCTGATACTATGGGGGGACATCCCCCCCCCCACCCCCAAAAAAAACAAACAAATACAGAGCTGGCCCTGGCAAGGGCAGGGACACGCCCCTTTCATTCTCTTAAACACAGGAAGAAATACTGGCCTTCTGTTCGAACGCTAAACACCTTACACACGCTAACCTAAAAACATGCATATACACACACACCCACACAAGCCACACACACACACACACACATATACACTCCCACTCACACACTCACTCACACACACACACACACACACTCACTCACTCACACTCACTCACACTCACTCACACACACACACACACACACACACACACTCACACACTCACACACTCACACGCAGGCATGCAAGCACACCTCTCTTGATATAGCTGCAGTCCGTTATAACGATGACTCAAAAGTTTTCTCTTTTTTTCCCGGTAAAAACGCGCTCTACTCCGAGACTCCGTTCTGAAGACCAACCCCCTTCCCGTGATCCCCGGGGGGGGGGGGGGGGGGGGCGACTCCCAAACTCCCAGCGCAGGTCGCGGTGAACAGCAGCGCATTCGTCCCGGGCCAGGCAGCCCGCTACATCGCCAAAACTGTACCGCCACCCCCTCTCCGCAGTGTAGACCATTCGCCAGGCATCCCGAGGTGATGCTCATCGCCAAAATCACGCCAAACTTTTAAATCTGGGCTTTGCGCACACATTTCTGAACACGTGAGGACCAAACTGAGGGCGATACGGGAATGTGGGGACACCTACGGCATAAAGGGGGACATAAAAACTTTTTTTTTTTAATCAATGGAGGAAATAAAAGGGTTCAAGCCACGCTACTGAAGCCAAACACACGTTTCACAGAGCAGGAGGACAAAAACCTGGGAAAAGATCACTGCTGGGGACTCCATCACTGACACTTCAGAGAGAGAGAGAGAGAGAGAGAGAGAGAGAGAGAGATGCACGTGTTTATTATGCTCTGTATGAGGGAGAATGACCGCACAGGCAGGCACGTGAGCGAGGGAGACAGAGAGAGAGAGAGAGAAAAGGAGGAAGAAAAAGGAGAGAGCAGAGGAAGAGAGAGAGAGAAAGGCAGAGAGGGAGAGAAAAAGAGAATTAGACCTAAGAGGGAGTGAGGGGGAGAGAAAGAGGGAGTGAGAGAAAGAGAAAGAGGGAGAGGGACGGAGAAAGAGGAGCCTGCATTGTGTGATGGCCTTACCTGTCTGCCAGAGGTACGAGGGCTTGGTGTCCCCCCCGGCCTGAGTGAGGGCACCCCGGGCTCCCCAAAACAGCAGCGCCGCCCCCCACAGAGAGCAGAGCAGCCTCGCCATGCCCCCCCCCCTCCTCCCGCCGGCCCGGTCCGCAGTCCCACGCGGAGAGAAAGAGAGAAAGAGAAAGAGTGGTGTGGAGAGGCCGCGCAGGGGAAGAGGACGCGGAGAGAGAGAGCAAAAGAGCGACAGGAGCGACGGAGAGAAGCGCGCCTCCTTTGTCCCCGCTGTCCCCGTTAGTTCCCCCAGGAGGGGTAATCCAGGGCCGCACGCAGGGTCAGCGAAGGAGAAGAGGAGAGAGGGAACAATAGATCCGTCTGTCCCTCGCCGCGGCTGCTGAGTCTGCTGCTGCTGCTGTGCCTTGTGTGCAGCACCACCTCCCTCCCTCCCTCCCTCCCTCCCTCCCTCTTTCTCTCTCTCCTCCCCCTCGCATCCTCTCTCTCTCTCTCTTTCTCCTCCCCTTCACTCCCTCTCTCTGTTCATTGCGCACAGGGATGCTGACCCCCCCCTTTTCACTCCCTCCACTGATTCTCTCACTTTCCCCCCCTCTCTCTCTCTCTCCCCCACCTCAGCCTCTCTCTTACCCACCCCTTTTTCTGCATCTCTCTCTCTCTTCCCCCCTCATTCTCCCCCACGCCTCTGCCTTTCTGTCTTACCCACCCCTCTCTCTCTCTCTCCCCCACCTCAGCCTTTCTGTCTTACCCACCCCTCTCTCTGCATCTCTCTCTCTCTTTCTCTCCCTCATCAGCCTGGGCAGCAGACAGCTGGACACAGGGGGATGGGGGTGGGGGGTGGGGGTTGGGGGGTTTGGGAGGTAAGGTTCTCCTGTATCAGCAAAGAGACAGAGTCTGCCACACCAGCTGTGTGTGTGTATGTGTGCGCGCACACATGTGAGTGAGAGAGAGTGTGAGTGTGTGTGTGTGTGTGTGTGAGCGCACGCGTGCGCGCGTGCATGTGTACATGTGAGTGAAAGAGGGTGTGTGTGCACATGAGTATGTGTGCGCGCACGCGCACGCGCACGTGAGTGTGAGAGAGTGAGTGAGTGAGTGAGTGTGTGTGTGTGTGTGTGTGTGAGGCAAAGAGAGAGAGTGCGTGTGTGTGTGTGTGTGTGTGTGCGCGCGCGCGCACGTGAGACCGAGAAAGAGTGTGTGTGTGTGTGAGGCAAAGAGAAAGAGATATTACTGAATGGGATGTGGGGGGGCAGCTAAATGTGTGTATTACAAACCCAAATGAATTATTGATGTGACCTTGGGTAACTTTCACACCCAGTATTCACCGTCTCCCCCAGAGCTGCTCAAACCCCACAGCATTCTGCACACCCCATCACATCCCTGCAGGAACCCAGGGATTTACGGTCTCAAACCTGGGCATTTACCCTTCCAAACCCGGAGATTTACCCTTCCGAACCTGGGGATTAACTGTCCCAAACCTGGGCATTTACCCTGCAGGAACCCGGGTATTTATTTTCCCAAACCTGGGGTTTACCCTTTCAAACCTGGGTATTTACCCTGCAGGAACCCAGGGATTTTCTGTCCAAAACCAGGGATTTACCCTTCCAAACCAGGGGATTTTCCCTGCAAGAACCCAGGAATGTATCCTCTATGTTTAAACAATGGGCTGTATGGTCCAGTACTGGTTGATGGCTTGTTGAAATAAGACTTATGAGTTACGATTTCTGCATATGTAAATGTCTCAAGTGCTGTTTACATGCAGTACAAAGAGGCAAGATATTATTTCTGAACTATCGTCATCTAGGCATGATACATAAATATAGCCATAAGAAAATAAACAATGGCATATCCTCAGAACAGGAAGGGGTATGGCAATGAACAGGAAGTGATAAAGCAAATTGCAGTACAGCCATACAAAGTCCCTGGGTATATAGTCACAGCAGAAAACAACTACAAAGAAACCTTTCCCAATTGGCTGGGTAAGTACAAAGCAGTTCAGTGTTAAGACATGTAAAAGGTAAGTCATGTGCACATCGTTACACTGTAGTTAAATCAATGCTACATGTTTAAATGAGGAGTAGACAGATATATGGGGCTGTAGTTGCTTTTTAAAAATCTGAATGTCCGGAAGTCAGAGCGGTTCCCTTCCTGTTTGATCACACACATAATTAAAGCGTTAGAAGTTTTTTAAGTGGCAAGACTGCGCTGTTGATCACAACAAAAGCGACGGCAGGGACCTGCGAACCTCTCGCGTCCGATTCCAGCTCCGTCCCTTACAAAGCAGAATTCAGAGAGGCGCCTTGAGAAACAGCGTTTACAGAGCTGACCCTGAGGTGTCATCTTCGCACTGGAGACCAATCATCAGCCTGAGCAAGGATTTAGCCCCACCCCCTTGTCATAAACCCATCCCACAAGGAGCGCCCCAGAAAACCTGTCATGGGGCGACTCACGTGGCTTACATGGGTTTAATTAGCACAGCAGCTAATGGGGTGTCACGGCTTGGCTCGTACCCCCAAGCCTGGGTATGCACCGTATGGCACATGCCCCCCCCCCATCTGACAGACCCCCTCCCTCCATCCCCAGGGGTCACGACCCCACTGTCAGGTGAGGGTGAAATCAAAATGGGAGTGACCTCTACTCAGGACCCTATCACGTCAACACTAGGGTAATTACTGTCCCAGACTCCAGAAAACCATCACCGTGTGTGTGTGTGTGTGTGTGTGTGTGTGTGTGTGTGTGTGAGAGTGTGTGTGCGTGCATGCGTGCGTGACCGTCCCGGCCGTCCTAATCCTGTTAATGGGGGGGGGGGTTCCCAAACTTGGTACTGGGTCTCCGCTCTCACTCCAATCAATCGTTTTGATCAATTAATTTCACGATTCAAGTTGAATGAAAATTTCGGTTGAAGCATGGCAAGCAAAACTATTTCAGCCCCGGTACAAAACCAAACCGTTCTGCAGTACGTGGGAGTCAGCACTCAAGTTTTGGTCATAATTCATATAGATACAAGGGCACGAACAACCATTTTTAAAGGTGACAGCCAAAGCCTCTCGAAAAAGAAAAATCAAACACTTTAAGCCTCCCTCGAATTTCTCTTCTGTTATTTATCAATAACTCTGAAGTCACTTTTAGTTTTCCAAACTGGAGCACTTCCAGAGATTGCAGAAGAGCGCAGGAACCCAGAACCGAAATGCTTCTGTGTTTGTTTCTGCTCAGATCCATCAGAGGACTTGACAACAGAGCTCTGCTCTTCCGCAGACAGACGCGTCGGCCTCGGCCGATATTAGCTCTAATGGCAGAGGCAGCACATCTCATACCATCTCTGCTCAGCACTGACAGGCCGGCTGAAGGCATTTGTCTGGATAGTTTAATACAGACTAATCTGCATTTATTTTGCACTCCAGTGGTGTTAACTCATTTTGCGTATTTATTGGTGTTCTTATTGAGCCCATTTAAAGGCAGTTATTGCAGGGACTCTGCAGTGTGTTAGACATTACAAAGACCCATTAGTGTGTTACAGTCATTATGGGGACTCTGTAGTGTGTTAGTCATTCCAAAGACCCAACAGTGTGTTACAGTCATAATGGGGACTCTGCAGTGTGTTAGATGACATGGGGGCTCGTCAGCGTGTTACAGTCATTATGGGGACTCTTCAGTGTGTTACAGTCATTATGGGGACGTGTCAGTGTGTTACAGTCATTATGGGGACATTTCTTCTTTTTTTAACAGTCATTATGGGGACTCTTCAGTGTGTTACATTAATTACAGGAACTCTTCACTGCAATAGTCACTGCTGCTCTGCCTCCATACCGCTCATAGACTGCAATAAAGGAACAGAAGATACTAATTTGAATAGGATTGATCCATTGATTGGTTGGCTCCCTGACTGATTTCCTTTCTTATGCAAAATGGGATTTAACACCACGTCCCACTCAGAGATCAATTTATACTCACATCCCATCTCCCGGTGGCCCTCGACAGATCAAAGCAGGAACAGCTGGTGCTAGAGAGGGGTAGGGGGAGAGGAGTGGGGGGGGGGGGGGGGGGGGGGGGGGGGAGTACGGGGGTGGGGGGGCGTATAGGGTGTACAAACCCATTCAGGCATGGCCAATTTAGATATGCAAATACCACAACGGGGGGCAAGGGGGGGGGGGGGGGGTTTCGGGTGGTACATAATGACAGAACAATAACACGAAACTCGTAAAGTAATTAAACAGTTAGCCATCATGCGCTTCACCAAGACCTAAATCATAGGGAATCATTTACAATCTTAATCCTTTCACGACCATTTAACAAAAATAAAGAGGTGAGAAAAGCAAGGGACACTGAGGGAAGGCGGGTCGTCGTCTGAAGAGGAGGAGCAGGGGGAGGAAGAGGGGGAGGAGGTCTCGAGAGGCCGAAGGGCGGGTGGGTGTGAGCGTAACGCGATGTGATTTTGGATCTGCGGGCGCAGGCTGCGTATCTGTGAAAGCGCGCTCTCTGATCTGTGTTTGCCGCCCTCGCTCCCACAAACGCAGCGCTACAGTACGGGGGAGACGGCAGATTAGCCTCTGAAATTAATCCCTCTTCGGATGACAAAAATATATATATATACAGAAAGAATTCCGCTTGTGACACCAGGGAAATTTCAAAAGATCCCAGAGAAACTCCCGTGAAACGTACCCCTAACCGAAACGCACAAGCGCACAAAAAAAGCATTCTGTCCTGAGTACCCGAATGAATTTTTTGCTCTGAATATCGGTTTTAAAAAAAGAAATGCTATTTTTCTTTTCTTTCTTTTCTTTTCAAAGGGTGTCAAAGCATGAATAATCAGCTCCTTTTTTTGTGCTGGGGAAAAATGCACATAAATAACCAGCCCCAGAATTAAGAAACCCAGGATAACCAAGAAGGAAAAAAGGAGGCTTCTGTGGATACACTGCAAAAAAAAAGAGCTTCTGGTGGCAGGGAGGTGTTCTTTGGTGGGGATGAAAAAACGCGAATCAAAAAAAGCAAAACAGGAAGCGAGACACTCGGCCCTTATGAAGTTAAAATGCTTTCATTGCACTTGGCACGTCCCTGACAGAAACGATAAAATACTCTAACGTGCTTTTCAGCTACCAGGCCTTCATCAGGGAGTGAACTAGAGCCGCAGAACAATGGTGTTAAGAAACAATAAGACTTAATTAGCCGCACCTTCGTCTTGCCTTGGCTCCCATTTCGCATTTTGACCCGGGATAACTCCTCAGGTTGGATATGCTGAAAAGCCATGCGCCTGCAGATATCGAGGGAAGAGGCCAGACCAGGGCCTTCCCTCTACACACCTACGCTGGATAAGCCCACTCAGCCCTTGGTCCCATCCCCACCCACTTCAACCTCAATGAGTGTCGGTATTTCACCAGTATCATTATATCTACATTACAAGCATTTAGCAGATGCTCTTATCCAGGGCGACTTACACAGCTTTTGCATAGCATTTACACTGCATCTAATTATACAGCTGGATATATACTGAAGCAGTGCAGGTTAAGTACTTTGCTCAAGGGTACAACGACAGTGTCCTACCGGGGAATCGAACCTTCAACCTTTAGGTTACAAGACGAGCTCCTTACCCGTTATACTACACCGCCGCCCCGATACACCCATCAGCACTTCTGGGCTGAATCTGGCCACGGTGGCCTACCCCATGGCGTTCAACGCGGGTCGTATTTCGCTGGAGAGAAGACGAGCGTTTCCAGTGCCGTCTCGCAGAAGAGAGCGGGGCTGTGGGGCGGAGATTGGTCACCACACGCCTGACAGCACAGCCAATCCGCAGCCAGAGAAACACCCATCGGACGTCTGGCCCGTGTGTTTACTCAGAATGGAGGACGAGCAGAGAACGTGTCGCCGGGCATCGCGTTGCCCGCGGTGACTGACTGTGAGGTCACACCCCCTCCCGCCAAAGGCAGACCATGCGCACGTTTGTCTGATGAAAGGCTACAAGGGTGGGTACTATCGCCATGGTGACTGTGTGGAAAACAGCGCGCGCGCACACACACACACACACACACAGGTCCCGCTAATGGAGTTCATTTGTCCAGAGCTGATTGGATTAGGGCTGTAATGGAGGCGGGGTCTCAGGAGGCCCGGGAGCAGCGCTGAGGGGAGGCGGGGTTATCAGTTTTGTCACCCCCAGAGAACAGGGGTGATGCGATAAGGCTACAGCCTGGGGGGGGGGGGGGGGGGGGATCATGTTCCCTTGCTGCCTAAACTCTGGGAGACACTCTCTTCAGTGGCTTCTGTGAGCTCAGATTCACAGCAGTATTAATTTCCCCTTAAGACCAAGAAACGAGAGAGAGAGAGAGAGAGAGAGAGAGAGAGGCAGAAAGAGGGAGGCGAAAGGAGAGAATGAGAGTGAAAAAGAGGGCGACAGACAGAATGAGGAATTTGGGATGAGATGGGAACCTACAGAAAGGAAGATCAGAGGATCTGAGAGTCTAATAGTGGTTGGAGGGCATCAACCATTGCAAACATACAGTCATTAAACGCCCCATTTCCATCCACTGCAACCCCCCCTTCCCACCCCTCACAACCCCCCCCAAAGTCCCAGTGACCCCCTTCTCCATTCCTCGCCCATCAGCCAATCAGATTTCGAGGAGCGCATTCCTTCCCAGAGACAGTAAACCCCCCCCACCCAGATTGGGGTCGGGGAGGGCGGAGTCGCGCGACTCCCCCCCTCCCCACGGCGAGGGCCAATCAGACGGCAGCACGGACTGTTGCCACGCCGCAGACTTGTTTACAGTCTGCGGGAAAGTGGAGCATGCGGCGTAGTCGTGGTTACCGCCACTCCGCGGGCTAAGGGAGTGGGTCTGGGTGGCGGTGAAGGGGGAACCCCCGTTCTGGGTTCTGCTTCTAGCGTCAGGTTATGAACCGCAGACAGTCCCCCAAAAAGCCCCCCGCCCCCCCCCCCCAGTCACCGAGCCCTATAGAGGTCAAAGGTCCTTTCCGCCCAAACGAGCCTTTTAGCGAGCAAGCGTGTGTCCCGCCACCGGGCTGACACGCGCTCAAACATGCGATGGGAATGTTTTAATGCGACTGCATGCAACGTCGCAAATACTGCAGTGCATGCAAGAGGTACAGCGTTTCATCTGGCTGATGAAAAGTGTATACGTCTACATTACGTATATTACACTGCAGGCATTTAGCAGATGCTCCTATCCAGAGCGACTTACGCAACTTTTTACACAGCGTTTACGCTGCATCCATTTATATATACTGAGGCAATGCAGGTGAAGTACCTTTGCTCAAGGGTACAACGGCCGTGTCTGACCCAGGAATCAAACCCGTGACCTTTAGGTTACAATCCATATTTACACGCATCACTCAATCCATGAGAAGCTCTCTCATCCCAGAGATTTTGGGGCACATGCCATAGGGGATGTGTTTGTACTCCTTTACACTGGTCTCTGACTGTACCCCATCTTCCACTGGTGGGGGGGAGGAGTCTCCCCGAAAGACTGGGGACGATACTGGCCAATCAAAATGGCCGACGTCTTCTCGGGAGAGGACAATCTTGGCCCACCCAGGAAATGAAACCCTCTGGCTGTAGTCCAGTCTCTTTAACCACCCATTCCCCCTGTATGAGTTCCCAGAGCCAGAATGGCGATCACCCCATTCCCCCGTACAAGTTCCCAGAGCCAAAATGGAGGTTGTGATGTTGTGGACACACTAATAGACGCAGTGGCTGGTTGCCGCTGCAGTTTTTACTACCAGTTCTAATGCGCTGCATCCTTTTCTATTAAAGTCTATGAAACGGCAGTCCGTCTCCCTGCACACTTCTTCCGTGCGTCCGGGCCGCTTTAAACCTTAAAGTTCTGCACAAACTTTAAGGTTTAAAGAGCTGTACGATGTTCAGAAAAGCACCGAAGCATTAGCCTCCGACGCGATGCCGCTATCGTTAGCCACCAAAGCTGAAAATGTAGCGCAAATCAAATTATCGCTCGGACCATTAGGGATGTTACTCCGTGTTACAACTGATCGGAAAAGAGCTCTCCCGACACAAAGTAATTACGCCAATTTATCAGAGCGTACTCCGCGCTATTAAAACAGAGCCCGATCGATCCCGAGGACCCTCCCCCGACCCTCCCCCGACCCGAGCCGGCCGAGCGCGATAACGTTAGAATGCCAGAACGTTCCGCAGGCTGAGAGCTCGGGAATGTCTGGCGCTATCGTAGCGTAAACGCACACGCCGACGACCTGCCGCTCGTCTCCCGTCCATTTCAGTCGTCATGGCGGCGTTGGCGCCATTTAACCCTCTCAGGTGTGGGGTCACAGGTACGTGATCAGAACGTTCTTGACTGAACGCTCTAATGCTGATGTCACAATCACTGCTGGTGACTGAAAGCAACAGAATTCTAGAACACTGCCTTGTAATTTAAAAAAACAACAACAAAAAGACATACTCTACTCAAAAAACCTACTCAAAGGGGTTAATATTAACAGACATTAATAATAATAATGAATAATATTAACAGACATTAATAATAATAATAATTAATAATATTAACAGACAGATAGGTAGGGCGGAGTCCGCCAGTCGATAGAGTCTCGCCAGCACTAATTACAGGGGGAGCCTCTCGCTCGCTAGCGAGGGGGGGGGGGGGGGGGGGGGGGTTAATGAAGACGAGAGTGTAGGTGACAGTGACAGACTGGGGCCCCTCCCCCTCCCACTCCTTAAAGACCAAACTGTCTTCGCAGGGGGGGCGTCCACGAGTGCGCTGCCCATGAGGGGGTAACAGCTGCCCCTCAGACACACACTGACACACACATACACATAAAAAAATACACACACACACACACACACACACACACACACATATATATACACACTCGCACACACACACACTGACACACATACACACGCACACGCATTCCCTCCCTCCCTCCCCTGGGCAGTTTAGGTGTATCAGGTCTTTGTGTAGAGAACACCTCCCTCACAGCCACAACACCCCCCCACCCCCCACCAACCAACTCTGCTGTCCAAACTCTGATTTCATCAGCTGAAAGGTTATTGTGGGGAATGGTGGCGGGGAACATGATTACACATGTATTCAACTGCAACCCAACACACACACACACACACACACACACGAAGACACAGGAGCAGACAGGAAGTGTGAAAGACACAGGAGCAGACAGGAAGTGTGAATGACATGTGCCTAACGCAGTCTCCCGGGAGACGGGTTTGAGCGGGAAAAGGGCAATTTCACTCCAACACAACTTCTAATGAGCTGGAAACATAATGCAAGCCAATAAAACACACAGCCAGCCAACCAGACACTCAAGTAGCAGTAGTAGCAGTAACAGTAGCCGTAGCAGTAGCATTAGCAGCAGTAGTAGTAGCAGTAATATTAGCCATAGCAGTAGCAATAGTAGCAGTAGCTGTAGTAGTAGCAGCAGTAGTAGTATCAGTAGAAGCAGTAGCAGCAGTAATATGAGTAGCAGTTCTTCCTCCCAACGAGGCAGGGTAGGAAATTTATTATTTAATGGCAGCAGGGGCTCTAAGCAAGAGGCAATTAGTGTGTGTGTGTGTGTGTGTGTGTGTGTGTGTGTGTGTGCGCGCGCGTTCGTGTGGTGTGTGTGTGTATGTGCGTGCGTGCGTGCGTGCGTGCGTGCGCGTGTGCGTGTGAGCGTGTGCGCGTGTGCGTATGCGAGTGCGTGAGAGAGAGAGAGAGTTGTACTTAGTCTTTTGAAGGAATATTCAAGGTCTTTTACCAGTGCATCCTTAGCATTCAACAGAGTCAAATGCAGAGCCATTGGTGCACATACAGAGCCTCAAAGGGTTTTCTTCCAGTTGCTGACTACAAGATTTCCTGCACAGTCAAAAACCATCATTTTCAAACAGTCACGAAATACAACGGGAGGAAAAAACATGTTCAGATATTAAACATAACCAATTCAATTATGTCGACCAATCAGGCATGTGACAGCTCAGCGGGCAGCCAATCAATCAGAATAGAACAAAAAAGACACACACTGGTGAGAACCTGCCTCCTTCTCAGGGAGGCTGCAAGATGGCTGTAAACCCTTTAAGGTGTGAGGTCACAAACATGTGATTAGAATATCATTAACTGAACATTCCATTGCTGATGTCACAATCACTGCTGGTGACTGAAAGCAACGGAGTTCTAGAACACTGATTTAGAATTCCGGAAGAAGGAAAAAAAAAAAAAACATCCAAAAACCTACTCTTCAAAGGGTTAATAATGGCATAGACAGATCTGTTTCTGATAGATTCTACAAGGCTGATCAAATCGCAGTTTGGACAGCAGAGTGGGGTGGAGGGGGGGGCGTTTTGGCTGTGAGGGAGGTGTTCTCTACGCACTTCTGTCCATTTTCAGCACTCGGTTGGACCGAGCGGTTGTGAAGGCAGCTATCAGATCAGCTAGAGGAGTTGTAACGAACGTCCGTCTGTAGCACTAGAGTACAGAGACTGCAGTTAATGGAACACTCCATCGCTGATGTAACAATCAGTGCTGGTAAATAAAAACAACAGAGTTCTAGCAATCCAAAACTAACTAGCAATCCAAAAAACCTACTCTTCAACGGGTTAAGGCTCTGTTCTAGCTGCATGGACGGGCTCCAAAGTCTGGCACAGCGCCCGTTGGCTGGATGCCCTGCAGGATGGCACGATCGGGGCCATCACGCCCGGAGGGTCAATGCTTTACTTTGGAGATCTTTTTTTTTAGGAGCCTGCTAAGACCAAAGGTTAAAGGTCATCCCTGGCTGTTCCCCGAGGAGAGGGGGCAGTTCTGCCCTGTGCGTCTGCATTTCCTAGCACCTGCAAATCTCAGCTCTCCTGGTTAGCATTTCACTGCGGGGGGAAAAGAAATGGTTCGAGATTTCTATTCAAAAGGCACCTGATGTTTTTGTTGTTGCTTTCATTCATCTTTAAAAATAGGCTACATTCCCCGCTTCCATTATCACTTGTGCGTGATGCACAGTAAACAATATTGAATGCATGGTTACGGCGTTGCTACGCGTGATAGATTTGCCACATGAAAGAGTAAAGATTTTTTTCCCGGACGGTAAAACAACTGAATTAAAAAGCAAGATATTGGTGGCGGGGGGCGGGGGTGTGTTTTGAGAGAATGAGAAGATTCCTCTCGGAGAACTAATGAAAAATTGAGTCGTTACCAGGCGCGCGCTCCTAATAACTTCACCATCGAAGACCCATTTTTGTGCCCAAAAAATAGAGTGAAGAAGAGAGAAAAAAAAAACAGCCTTCAACGCCTAATGACACACATCAGAGAGACGAGCGACGGGAGTGTGGGGGGGGGGGGGGGGCTCCGATAGCGCAGGGACAGAGATGCAAATACTGCACATCAGCGCGAGCGTCGTTAACACGCCCATTAAAGCCTTCGCCTCTGTAATAATTGCGTGTCGCACGCGCGTCCGGGGGGGAGCGGGGATGACTCTTCTGGGTCGAATTCATTCCGGTTTTTTCCCTCTCGTGCCTTGGCCTACAGTATTTACTTGGCAACGACCCCGTACTGTGTGGCATCTGCAATTCCTCGCCTCCAGAGTTGAGAATTAATAACCATATTTGGAATAGGCCTATTTAATGGCGAACGCGGGGCTGCGCCAGAGGATAGTGACTTCAAGTGATAGTTAGATTAATAGTGAATTATTTTTCATTATTATATATTTTTTTTCTCTCTATGAAGCGCCCATAGCTGAAGAATACCATTTGAAAGTAGTGTTTAGGCTCGCGGTGACCGTGCCAGTTTGCAATTCAAACTAAGATGTAATGCCCGGTCTTATATTTTCAGAGATCATGAAAATTCACAACGGCAATACACGCTATTGAGTGTCTAGGAGTATTTTAAGATCGTGTTAAATGTCAGCTGCATAACTGTCTGCGTCTTGTTGCAAACACAAAGCACTCACCTCATAGTTATCCTCAACCGCATGATTCAGGTCCCGAACATCCTCTCATCCGGTACGATACTGTCATCTTGTGGCATGAATGAGGGATTGCAGGGTATTTTGAGGTCATCGATGTCAGCGTTTTACTGATGGTGATCCAAGTCACAGAGCTGCAGATTATGCCACAATTTCGGTGTGTTAATGTCAAGGTTCTATCAAATATAATTTCCGGGCTTGAAAGCGAGCACTTGAACGACCCTGCAAGCCCAAGCTCTACGTGTGAAGTCGGTGATACCCGAGTATGCGAGCGTGACGTTATCTTTTACCTTCTTCTCGAAGACATGGCTGTGATTAGGACGACAGGTGGTAAATGAAGAAAGGTATTTTTCATAATTTCTGTACGGTTTTGACACTATTAATTGCTGCTAACGTATGTGTATGCATGTACACATGTATACTAATATAAATCGCTGATGCTTTGTTCAGGTTTGGCTGAAGGGTCGTTCCGACTCCTAACGCGCTTGGGCTTGAATGCGCTTGTCTTAATCACGGCTTTACCAGCTGAGAATCATCAGACTCCGCGCGGCTGTAACCGTGTCGCTAAGTTTGTTCCAATTGGCTGACCGGTTGTAAATATTCATGAGGGGGGCGTGGTCAAACGCAATGCACCCACCGCCTGATACAGCATAGAGAACCCGAACCAGTAGTTTTACCAGATACTCAGGTCGGCAAAAGTGGACGTTCTGTCTCTCTCTACCACTGATGATTATTTTTTAAATTACAATTTAAAGCAAATTCTGGACATTTGTTAAAGTAATGCTCAAGGGTAGTGCTGAGGAAAAGGGGTAACCTGTTGCACAGCGACGGAGGCTCCTGTTACTAAAGTTAATGCCGTTAATTAAGAAGCAGAGAGGAGTCTGACACAGGAGCCGAGCATCTGTTGAGTCTAAAGAGTCTGTGCCAAGCGCTTCTGTTACCGGGCAGAAATAGGGAACGGAGAGGGGAAGGAGCGCAGGCGGAGGGGGGAGGGGGGAGGGGGGTAGGACTGGCTAGTTTGGGCATTTTTAAAAGGTCTTGGGTTGTAGGTGTATCGACACCTTTTTCCCGGCTAGAATTCCCCAGGGGAGAATGCACCTGTGGAGATGTTCAGTAGAGTGTTTCCACTTGCTCGGAAAATGCTGCAACTTCGCCCACGCTTCACACTCTTAGTTGAATAACATTTTTATTTATTTCTTTGTGTGTGAGTGTGTGTGTGTGTGTGAGACAGATTCGTCATAGCAGTGGATGTATTACGTCCGTACGGGAAGCCCTTCAGCAGATTGCATGCAAAGGGTTCTGGGAGAGGTCTGGAGGTCTGGGAAAATTTTTTGGACACAGCTCCCTGCGTTCCTTTTGCCCTCTCTGCTTCTCATCCCCGGGAGCTTCTGCCCTGGCAACGGTGTCACCACCCCGTCGCCATGTTTTATCTCAAAGACAAATAAATGACAAAGCTGGCATATGACCACACCCGTTTTTCACACTCATCTTGAAAGATCATAGCTGCTCCCTGAATGATCACCCACGGGACGAGTTGGCGTGATAATGCGGATCTGTGTGCTAGCCGAAGCCTAGGAAGCAATTGCATCGCCCACCCATGGTGCATGCTCAGCCCCACGTTGAATGCCAAATAATAAAAAATATATATTTTTTAAACTCAACTGCAGGTTTCAGTATTGCTGGAAATTTAGGTTTAGCGTCAGTTCCTGTATATCACCACGGGGTGGCAGTGCACGCTTACACAAGACCATGCGTAACGCAATTCTCCAGAAGGTTTCAGAGCTGGAAAGCGTTCGTTTAAAGAGGACCGTAAAATTAGGAGAAACTAGGACACAGGGCTCGTAAAACTCTGCAAAATACACCTCCAACCGGGACAGTGATATATATATTTATGCGGTCGGCATGCAATTAAGCGTGGGTTCTAAATACGAGTGGAAATGCATCTTCTAAAAATACCTCCCTTGGAAAAATTTTGTTGCTCAGCCGGGAAAATGAGGTCCTGTGTTAATAAGCTAATCTTGCAGATGAAATCCATACTCTGTCCCTGTTTACAGCCTTTTTTAGGACCGGTGGTAGGTTTTTTTTCTCTCTCTCTCTCTCATGGGTTTGTCATCAGAAAGTCAATAAATGAAACCCACTTTTGAATAAATATTCCTTGTCTTTTCCCCCCTGACTCTTCTGTTTGTTTTTGGCAGTAGGTCAGTTATTCTTGTCTGTGGTTTTTTTTTCAGCTTGGCCTAGTACTCTTAACGCATATGTAAACCTGACATGCTTGGGTAAAGTTTAAATCATCATGGATTCTGACAGATAGTAATAGCCATTTTTACAATTTTACATTGCAGGTATTTAGCAGACACACCAGAGTCACTTTCACAACATTTGCTTTTTTTGTGATACAGTCTCTATTTATACAGCTGGATATACATTGAAGCAATGCTGGTCAAGTACTTTGTGCTCAAGGGTACTTAAGTCGGTGTCCTACCTGGGAATTGAACCTGCAACCCTCAGGTTACAAGCCCAGTTCCCGACCCAAGGGACTCGTTCCAGTCACTTATTTTGACTCCTTGTGTCCTTTCCTCGCTCCTTAGCACCGCCCAATGGACGATACATGGGAAGGATGTGAGGAAAGGATGTGAGGAAAGGATGCGAGAAAAGGATGTGAGGAAAGGATGCCAGGACAGAGGGCTCTTTCCAATCGTTTGTTTTATCCGTCCTTGTGTCCTCAGTCCTCGAATGACTCGGACAACAAGAAAGAAAAAAAACTGCAAGGATCAACCAGGTGCCCATCTCACCCAACAGTACCTGGGGCAGATGTGGCAGGTGGGGAGAGGTGGATCCACAGGTAGATCACTTACACAAAAAAATACTTTTGCAAAGGATGTACTCGTGTGTCCTCTCTGTCGCTTCCTCTGGGAGTGTCCTCACTCTTCACTCCTCCAAGGAGCATTTAACAGGTTGGTGTGTCCTTGAAGATGGCGGACTTCGATCGATTTCTGGGTCAGACGGGGACCAAGGAGACAATGACGGATGGAAATGAGCAGTCAGAAGGAGCCCATTATAATACACAGCCATTTTCATTTCACATTACATTTTTTATGGCTTCATTTATTCATATTGTTATGCTTTGAATGAAGCAGTTGGACAGCGATAATGGACTAATGTGGAGCATGTTGGTTGTGTTTATCCCACAGTTGTGTTTATTCCACAGAGGGGGGAGAAGGGAAGATTCCCTGTTGATTTTAATTGCCTGACAGCTCCCTGAAGAGAAGCTCTCTGCGGCGATGATGTTGGAGCGTTTCTCTGTTCATAGATATGAACCAAGCAGAACCGGGTCCAGAAGGTCTCAGTTCTTCACTGTTTCACTTCTCCACAGCTGCTGGTGTGTCATGGGAGTGTAGACTATGTGCATATGTGTCTTTGGAGTGTAGTCTATGTGAATATGTGTCTTTGGAGTGCAGTCTATGTGCATATGTGTCTTCGGAGTGTAGTCTATATGCATATGTATCATGGGAGTGTAGTCTATGTGCATATGTATCATGGGAGTGTAGTCTATGTGCATATGTGTCTTCGGAGTGCAGTCTATATGCATATGTATCATGGGAGTGTAGTCTATGTGCATATGTGTTTTTGGAGTGCAGTCTATGCACATATGTGTAGAGACCAATGTGCAGCACCCACCTGGGTGACGCATGCCAGCCATTTTGCACCAGAACACTCACCAAACATCAGCCGAGGTGGAGAGGGAGAGAACTTTTTTTTAGGCAGTTAAATCAGGGGATGATTAGGTGGCACGTTGAGAGAGCCAGTTTGGGAATTTAGCCAGGACACCGGGGAACCCCTCGCTGTTTGCGATAAGCGTCGTGGGATCTTTAATGAGCACGGTGACTCAGCGCCTCAGTTTAACGTCTCACCCGAAAGACGGACTACGCCGTGTGGGACTCTGAGCGACGCCATACGGAGCTACCGGCCACGGTCGGTACTGGCACAGTCCAGATTTGACCCAAGACCTCGGGGCTCACCCACAGGGCCAGGCCTTCACTGAATGAGCACTGGGCTCTAGAGCGGCAGGTCAGGTGCAGTGGTGGCTCTAGAGCGGAGGGTCGGGTGCAGTGGGGGCTCTAGAGCGGAGGGTCGGGTGCAGTGGGGGCTCTAGAGCGGAGGGTCTGGTGCAGTGGGGGCTCTAGAGCAGAGGGTCGGGTGCAGTGGGGGCTCTAGAGCGGAGGGTCAGGTGCAGTGGGGGCTCTAGAGCGGAGGGTCAGGTGCAGTGGGGGCTCTAGAGCGGAGGGTCTGGTGCAGTGGGGGCTCTAGAGCGGAGGGTCTGGTGCAGTGGGGGCTCTACAGCGGAGGGTCAGGTGCAGTGGGGGCTCTAGAGTGGAGGGTCAGGTGCAGTGGGGGCTCTAGAGCGGAGGGTCAGGTGCAGTGGGGGCTCTAGAGCAGAGGGTCTGGTGCAGTGGGGGCTCTAGAGCGGAGGGTCGGGTGCAGTGGGGGCTCTAGAGCGGAAGGTCTGGTGCAGTGGGGGCTCTAGAGCGGAGGGTCTGGTGCAGTGGGGGCTCTAGAGCGGAGGGTCTGGTGCAGTGGGGGCTCTAGAGCGGAGGGTCTGATGCAGTGGGGGCTCTAGAGCGGAGGGTCAGGTGCAGTGGGGGCTCTAGAGCGGAGGGTCTGGTGCAGTGGTGGCTCTAGAGCGGAGGGTCCGGTGCAGTGGGGGCTCTAGAGCGGAGGGTCGGGTGCAGTGGGGGCTCTAGAGCGGAGGGTCTGGTGCAGTGGGGGCTCTAGAGCAGAGGGTCTGGTGCAGTGGGGGCTCTAGAGCGGCAGGTCAGGTGCAGTGGGGGCTCTAGAGCAGCAGGTCAGGTGCAGTGTGGGCTCTAGAGCGGAGGGTCAGGTGCAGTGGGGGCTCTAGAGCGGAGGGTCGGGTGCAGTGGGGGCTCTAGAGCGGAGGGTCCGGTGCAGTGGGGGCTCTAGAGCGGAGGGTCTGGTGCAGTGGGGGCTCTAGAGCGGAGGGTCTGGTGCAGTGGGGGCTCTAGAGCGGAGGGTCTGGTGCAGTGGGGGCTCTAGAGCGGAGGGTCTGATGCAGTGGGGGCTCTAGAGCGGAGGGTCAGGTGCAGTGGGGGCTCTAGAGCGGAGGGTCTGGTGCAGTGGGGGCTCTAGAGCGGAGGGTCAGGTGCAGTGGGGGCTCTAGAGCGGAGGGTCTGGTGCAGTGGGGGCTCTAGAGCGGAGGGTCCGGTGCAGTGGGGGCTCTAGAGCGGAGGGTCAGGTGCAGTGGGGGCTCTAGAGTGGAGGGTCAGGTGCAGTGGGGGCTCTAGAGCGGAGGGTCTGGTGCAGTGGGGGCTCTAGAGCGGAGGGTCCGGTGCAGTGGGGGCTCTAGAGCGGAGGGTCAGGTGCAGTGGGGGCTCTAGAGTGGAGGGTCAGGTGCAGTGGGGGCTCTAGAGCGGAGGGTCAGGTGCAGTGGGGGCTCTAGAGCAGAGGGTCTGGTGCAGTGGGGGGGCTCTAGAGCGGAGGGTCAGGTGCAGTGGGGGCTCTAGAGCAGAGGGTCTGGTGCAGTGGGGGCTCTAGAGCGGAGGGTCCGATGCAGTGGGGGCTCTAGAGCGGAGGGTCGGGTACAGTGGTGGCTCTAGAGCGGAGGGTCCGGTGCAGTGGGGGCTCTAGAGCGGAGGGTCGGGTGCAGTGGGGGCTCTAGAGCGGAAGGTCTGGTGCAGTGGGGGCTCTAGAGCGGAGGGTCTGGTGCAGTGGGGGCTCTAGAGCGGAGGGTCTGGTGCAGTGGGGGCTCTAGAGCGGAGGGTCTGATGCAGTGGGGGCTCTAGAGCGGAGGGTCAGGTGCAGTGGGGGCTCTAGAGCGGAGGGTCTGGTGCAGTGGTGGCTCTAGAGCGGAGGGTCCGGTGCAGTGGGGGCTCTAGAGCGGAGGGTCGGGTGCAGTGGGGGCTCTAGAGCGGAGGGTCTGGTGCAGTGGGGGCTCTAGAGCAGAGGGTCTGGTGCAGTGGGGGCTCTAGAGCGGCAGGTCAGGTGCAGTGGGGGCTCTAGAGCAGCAGGTCAGGTGCAGTGTGGGCTCTAGAGCGGAGGGTCAGGTGCAGTGGGGGCTCTAGAGCGGAGGGTCGGGTGCAGTGGGGGCTCTAGAGCGGAGGGTCCGGTGCAGTGGGGGCTCTAGAGCGGAGGGTCTGGTGCAGTGGGGGCTCTAGAGCGGAGGGTCTGGTGCAGTGGGGGCTCTAGAGCGGAGGGTCTGGTGCAGTGGGGGCTCTAGAGCGGAGGGTCTGATGCAGTGGGGGCTCTAGAGCGGAGGGTCAGGTGCAGTGGGGGCTCTAGAGCGGAGGGTCTGGTGCAGTGGTGGCTCTAGAGCGGAGGGTCCGGTGCAGTGGGGGCTCTAGAGCGGAGGGTCTGGTGCAGTGGGGGCTCTAGAGCGGAGGGTCTGGTGCAGTGGGGGGGCTCTAGAGCGGAGGGTCGGGTGCAGTGGGGGCTCTAGAGCGGAGGGTGATCCAGCTCTCCTGTCCTCGTTTGGCCCGCGGTAACGTCAGTGAGCGCGCGATCGTGACGCACGCTCAGGAGAGTCGTCTGCTCCTTTCTCTTTAGCGCTCTCTCTCTCTCTCTCTCTCAGCCTCTCTCCCTCTCTCTCTCTCTCAGCCTGTCTCTCTCTCTCTCTCTCTCTCTCTCAGCCTCTCTCTCTCTCTCTCTCAGCCTCTCTCCCTCTCCCTCTCTCTCTCTCTCTCTCTCTCTCTCTGTCTCTCTCAGCCTCTCTCTCTCTCTCTCTCTCTCAGCCTCTCTCTCTCTCTCTCTCTCAGCCTCTCTCTCTCTCTCTCTCTCTCTCTCTCTCTCTCTCTCTCTCTCTCTCTCTCTCTCAGCCTCTCTCTCTCTCTCTCTCTCTCTCTCTCTCTCTCTCTCAGCCTCTCTCTCTCTCTCAGCCTCTCTCTCTCTCTCTCTCTCTCTCTCTCTCTCTCTCTCTCGCAGCCTCTCTCCCTCTCTCTCTCTCTCTCTCTCTCTCTCTCTCAGCCTGTCTCTCAGATGCTCCTTCATTCTCCTTTCCGCTACCTCTTATTTCTGTTTCGCTGTCTGTAGTTTTTCAGTTCATTTCTTCCACCTTCACCTGCCCCCTCCTCTGTCTGTCTCTCTCTTTCTCTCTCTTCCTCTCAGGAGTCTTACAGGATTTAGCCACTGAGAATTTCAGGAGACATGGTGTATTCACAGTGTGATGTGTGTGTGTGTGTTCTGTGTGTGCGTGTGTGTGTATGTGCAGGCATGTGTGTATGTGTGATGGTGTGAGTGTGTGTGTGTGTGTGTGTGCGCGTGTGTGTATGTGTGTGTGTGTGCATGTGTGTGTGTGCGTGTGTGCATGTGTGATGGTGTGTGTGTGTGTGTGTGTGCATGTATGTGTGTGTGTGTGTGTGTGTGTGTGTGTGTGTGAGTGTGGGCATGTGTGTATGTGTGATGGTGTGAGTGTGAGTGTGTGTGCATGTGTGTGTGTGCGTGTGTGTATGTGTGAGTGTGTGAGTGTGTGTGCATGTATGTGTGTGTGCATGTGTGCATGTGTGTGTGTGCTGGTTGGACACTGAAAGATATCGCACATAAGCCTGTGCTAGCATACGGTATCTGGGTTAAAGTATCTTGGTTCCGCTGGCTGTGACTCAGGCTGGTGGGAAAAAAAGATTTAATAAATCACGTGCTCCGAGAAATTATTTGAGGTTGTATGCAAATGGTATTTAAATCACACATGAAATTTGAATTTTGGATTTATTTATTTTTAATTTTTTGTTAAGCTTTGAGAAATTATTACTTTTCAGTACATTTACAAATACACCAACCGTAAGTCGACAGTTCCAAACAAGTTCCTATATTTAACACATATTTTATATGCCTTTCAGGAACACTGTTGTGAAAAAAGGTCTAGGTTATGTCTGTTTCAGTTTTATTATAAGGAAATTGAAATATTGAAAGAGATGTTTAAAAAAACTTCCAGTTTCAACAACACCCACAGTTTCATATAGTTTCTTTCAGGACAGCGCGTGCAAAAAAATCCCAATGCTTGGCACCCGAGTGTGAGCTGCCTTGGTTTCGCAAATATTAACGTCGGAAGTTTACGCCGTCATTTGATTAAATTCCTATATTGACTATTTACTTATTATAGGCTACGTGCGACTGCCTGTGAAATTGGGGTTGTTCTGTGACATCGCCACCCCCGCTCCTCCTTCACCCTTCCCCTTCTCTCCGCCTCCACACTGCGTTACACGCAAACATGCAATTCTCTTCCCGTCGACGGGTGGCCCGGACAGGACTACGCGAAGGGCGAGGCGGTGGTTGGCTCAGAAATTCGGCGGCTCTCTGATACCCCATAGTGATCGGTCCGCGCGTTGCAGCCGTCCGCCTCCGGTGGCTGCCGGGTCCATGTTGAAGTTTTATCTGCCCAGACTCGCTGATCGACTGGGTCATTCGAGGGCACGCGCCGCATTCGCTCACCTCGGTCTCGCGGCTCGTAGGTAAGAACGCCGACGCCGGCCGCCGCGCGCGCCCTGGGCGCTGAAGAATAAGACGCCGGTATGTCGTAAAAAAATAAAATAAAAAACCCGGCACACACTCTCACTGTATTCGAACTGCGTGGAGAGGGGCAACATTTATTTATTAATTTTTTTTTTTTCAAACGCCAATATTTTTGTCAGTGGAAAAAAACACTTCTGGAAAAAGTGACGTTCATTCAAAACACGAGACTGTGCCGGTTCGTTTGCATCTCTATCGCATATAATAGAGATTTTATTAGCGAACGTATCGACGGTGACATTCGTGTCAGTGTATTTAAAGGAGGATTGTCCTGTGTAAGTGAGTGTTGAATAGCCATTTTTAGGTTTAATAGGGATGGTGTGAAATCATTTGCAGAATAAAATGAGCTGAGGCTTCCGATAGTCCACTTATATGATTCCACTGTGCGTTTGGAAACCCGTTCCTGCGTCAAAGCTTGCACAATAACAGATTGTGTCTGGATTTAAGTGCTGTATATTGTTCGCGTTGGCTTAGTCTCAACGAGCATTTAGTAACCGGCCAGATATGCACAGCATTGTAAAAGACACAGACGCTTATACAGCGTGTAGTTTTGTCACTTTTTCATCTGCAACTGAATGCGTTTACTTTCGTTTGCTATCTGCGCGTGTAATTTCACTTGTGACAGCTGTAGTCTGTTATTTGCTGTCGTGCATAAAGCTTCATTGACGTTAACTCTTTGATCCTCCTATAAAGGCAGGTCTTCACTTTGGAGGGTTAAATTATGACATCGCGTAAATAGCAATCGCTTCCGCTGACTTAATTGAGTTGTGATGCACTTTTTGACGAATATAAATGCATATTTCAGTTTATCGGCCGCACGTTGTCGTTATGCTGGCAGGCGAAGACATATGCATGTCCAACGAGTATTGGCTGCCGTGCAACTTTTAAACAGAGTCAGGGGAGGTTCGTTTGTCACTGTCGGGAGGATGAGCATTTGTGAAACTGAGTGTATACATGTCATCCCCGTTTTACGCTAGCGAAACTGACGATAAGATATTTGCTGAATGATATTTCCGAGCATGTTTGTGTGTGCGCGCATTGGCTATAATATATAATTTTACACGCACAAAAAAAGGAAGTGGTCTCACGAGAACGACCAAGAAACGTGATAATGCGAGTGTCTGCATTTTATTTTGAGAGAGGCTGAATTCAGTCCATTCTGGAAGGTTGTGGCACTTGGAATATCCGCGGAAATATAGTGCCGAGTTTTACGTTGGAGTGTGGAGTGCAATGAGAAAACTAAGACGGGAAATATTGTCCCTTCGGAGTTGCCGTAGACAAGAATTTCGCTGCAAGCAGTGTATCAGAATTCTGTGCGATCAGACAATCTGCCGTTCTGGAGAGGGCATTTCAGATCAGGCACCAGACTGCGTAGCGGTGCCGTGTGAAAGGGGTCTGAGTTAATTCGCAAACGGGCGAGGAAGTCGACGGCCGCCCAGACGCCGTGAGTAAAAGGCTTTTTTCCCCCCCTCCACTACCGATTTGAAAATGCACTGCGAGAATCTAATTTCAACTGCAGTTACATTTGCGATTATTTGCGTTCGAGTTGAAGCAAACAACAAAATTGACAGCTGTATGACGTAAAACAAATGAAGTGAGGTTTGAAGTGGTATCAACTGACCATCATATGGATATCATCTAGGCAACTCGATGGCTGCCCGTTGAAGTCTAGAAACTTAAACGCATTACAACTCATTTCTGTCGAATGACATAATTAAATAAATCGGCAAATGTCACAGTAACAAGTTCCAGACTTGCTCGCGATTTCGTCACAAGCAGGAGCCACGCGCCGTTAAACAACTTTTCTGTCCTGCTTTGATTCTTTTATCGTGTTCAATTCTAGAACGTTGCACTTTGTCTGAAAAATAAAACGGTGTGCACTTCTTGGCAGTTGTCGCCTTGTTATGTTGGGCTCGACATTTTTCCCCCCTGACAATAGCGTATTACGGCCGCGCTTGCTTGCTGATTTTTCTCCTTGCACGGTACGATATTTAATATGACAGTAACTCGTTTTTATGAGCAACTAATGTCGGGTCCTCTGTATTTAACTTCCACGTCTGTTTTCAACGAAATGACTTCTGTGTTTCGCTAATGAGTGTCGGATGCATCCATTAGCAGACGAATTTCAGTTTTTTTTGTTGTTGTTGTTTGTTTGTTTTTGTTTTTTTGTTTTTTTGTACGTCTGTGCGTTGTTATGATATTAATGGACCCCATCACAAGCTTCAGGGCCCGTAAATTGTTATGTGCTGGAACCTCAGATATGACATTATGAAATGGCACAGTACATTTAGGCTGTTTACTTCACGTTGGAAAGTAACATTTGAGGCGGGTTCATATATCGTTGTCAAAATGTGTCCGTCCATCGTGGCCTTGCAGAAATCCGGAATGAATAATCAAATGATCACGCTCCATTTGATAGTAATTAGTTGCATGTGGAGGTCTTGCTTGTAGAGGAGGATCTGATAGGCGGAATGGATTTCTGTAGACAAATGCAGTTCTGCTTTAGACTGTTGTACTTGTACTTTTCCACAGAAATATTTCCCCCGGTAATTCACGGATAGAAAACGGCCAGTGCTGTGCTCGTGTTGCGGTGTTTAAAAGGGAGAATTTTCACCTGCAGTTATACCGAATAAATGCGAGGAATTGTCCATTGTAACGGGTTTTTATTGTCCATAGATTCTTAATTAAGTACAGATGAAGTTTTTTTTTAAAGGCAAAAACGAAATCAGAAGTGCCTGCACGGGCATGCAGTCGCAGCCGCAGTTGTTTTAATGCAAAGGGTTTGCGTTTTACTTGCGTGTTTAATGTTCGCTTTATAATTGACGTTTTTTAAAAGAAATATTTATAACGGTCTTGTTTCGGAATATTGTTTTTATATTGAATCTAAAATGTTATGTAAAGTGTTGTTATTAAAGTAGTGCTATCAATTATTATTAAATAGCCTACTAAATAAATTCGCTCATGGCAGAATGTAGAAAAAGCTTTTTATCCCCGTCTGATGTCCACGAGCGCGAGGCCATGTTAAAAATTTGGGTAAATAAAGGAACATTAAAGGAGGAGAGAAAAAAAGAATAGAAAGCAGTCTGTGAAAACACACACACACACACACACACACACACACACACACACCCAGTGCTAGTGAGATGTACAACACACGGAACGGCTGTTCTGTTTAGCAAAGATATTTCGCCAGCCGCTTTCCGCTATAAACAGCTGCCGATGTCATAGACCTATATTTCGTTTTAAGTATCAATATGGTTGTCCTTTAGAAATAGTAATGTATTTTCCGACGATGTTCAAATTATAATTACGTAAAACGCACTTTCTTGCTGAATATACCGTTCACTTTAACAGCCGCTGACAATGGTTGAATGCTTTGAAACTACAATTAGCTCAGAAGTGAAAGTCTGTTTAAAATAGAAATGACATTCAGAAAATATGAAAAGTTTGAGTTTCATTAAGTGGTGACATCCATTTCCAGCGCGCGGTATTTAGCTGTTTCTAGCCTGGCTGTTCTGACGTAAATGTTTTTTTTTCTTCTCGACGTCTTTCTGCTCGCAGTTTAAAAAAGAAAAATAACCTTTGATATCTAAAATTAGGAACATTTCTATAATGCATTTATGTGGGTTGTGTGTAAATTAATGAGACCTATATCTTAAGCGGGCCTCCTGAAGGTCGCGTTTGTTTATTTCGATTAGTAAAACAGCATTCTTTTTAAATTGCTACCCCCCAAAAAAGCAAGTCCCACTTGGTCTTCATTAAAATGACGATGAAAGAGTTTTTTTTCTCTCTTTTTCTTAAGAATGTGCAGTTTGGTAAAAGAGAGTTCCGCAACGGCCTAAACTTTTTACTTTATGTTAGATTACGAAAGCAATGGTCAAGTTAACCAAATCTCAGGTAAACATGACTTCAGCATGCATGTTTAGAAATGCATGTTTAGTAGGCTATGTGTTTAGAAAAAAAACCCTCTGGGGCTTTAAACAGGCGGACTGCATCACGGTTATTTTACCCGTTGGCGTTTATGAAAATCGCAATTAATTTGGAGTATAATTTCAGAATTGATGAAAGGAATCCCCAGCATCTTTGCACTCGCACGTGCAAAATATAGGCTGTATTACAGTTAAATGTGCGTTCTCCTTAGTAGCTATTGTCCTTGGTCGACCTCTTGTTCAATGCTGAGAATGCGGCGCGGATTTGTAATACTGGTCTGCAAGTGTGACTGTGACTGCCATTAAAAATGTTTTCATTTTGTAAATAATAAATGTAAAAAGCCACGTAAATGACGGTGGGCTTAATTTAGCGTCTTCTCGGTGCCTTGTATCTTGAGATGTTTGCCGTCTAATATGGAGAGAAATGCCGGCCTGTGCGTCTGGAGGAAAATTCCGTGGTTCATATTATTATTATTATTATTATTATTATTATTATTATTATTATTATTATTATTATTATTATTATTATCAATTTTTTTATTTGTTTTTTGTGCAAGAGAAAGAAACATAAAACAAAAACAGAAGTAAAAATGAGCAGGGAGAGTTTTAAAAAGAAGGCCAAAGGGGATTGTACAAAACAACAAATTAACTTATGAAAAATAAAAACATATCGAGTAAAGAAAGCTAACATAAATAACAGAAAAAAGTAAAATGGGGTAACACTAGGGAAAAAAGGAAATTGAAGGAGGGAGAGACTTGATTGAAGTGAGAGGTTGGAAGGTTATTGTTACAGAAAATGGATTTTGGCCAATTTTTTTGAAGGTGACAAGACGATTGCAGTTTTTCCAGATGATGGGGTGAGTGATTCCATATAGAAGGCCCCCTGTGTGAAATTGTGAATTGGCATAATGGAGTCTTTCAGAAAGCTGCATGAAGGTTATTTGAAGATCTTGGAGAATGGTGATCTCAGAGAATGGTGATGAACCTGGAAGTCATACTGACAGATGTTTTGCAAGCTGTCCCAGAGAAGGTTTTCTTTTCAATAATAATAATAAAAAAATGAATGGGCATATATTTGACAGTGGTTGGTTTCATAAATATTGAGGATCCATAGGTTCTGAGACAGTGGACGAGAGCTTGCGAGATACTATGATGAGGTCACCAATCCCACAAACCTTTCATGGGAGCATGTGAATAGATGAGACTACTTTTGGAAGTACTAGCCCAGGTGATGCTACAGTATAAAAGGTATGGATTAATCATTGTGTAATACTGATTAATAAACCTATATGTCATGTTAACAGGAATTAGATTATTCTAATGACATCAACGTCTTTTGCTGTTTTGATTGGAATTAAGGCAATGTTGATTTTTCCACCAAAGTTTTGTCATCAATGAGTATATCAAGAAATTTAATGCAATGTGCTAAAGATTTGGTGTTTTTGGAAACGTAAACTGCAGGGAGAAATTCAGTTCCTTTTTTGTTTCTGGGAGTGAAGACCATGTATACAGACCTTTTTAATAGTAAGAGATAGTCGATAGATAGATAAGCTTTGGACCAGAGACCAATATGAGAGAGTTCTGAATTAATGGATGATATAAAATTCTGTCCTTCATTATCAGATCAGAAAATTTGGTATCATTAGTGAATGTGAAAAAACACGTTCTTTGAGGTAAAGGTCATTGACTTATATTAAGAGCAGTAGGGGTCCCAGGATTGACCCTTGAGGAATGCCACGTGCAGTGCACTTGAAACCAGAAGGGAGTTCTTCCGTGACACACACTATTCTATGAGGGATGAGAACCTTTCTGACTCCATGTTGTGGGTGCCATAAAGTTGTAACTTCATAGCAGGACGCTGTGGTTAACCATACGATGGATGGCACACGCCGACTTCTGTCCTCCAGAGTCACCATAGACGTCTGAATGCTAGTTTTTTTTTTGTAGTTTGCAGAAGCACAGCAGAGTTTCTGTGTGTTTGTGTATTTTTTCTTTCCTTTTGTTTTGAAAGCAGCTGAGATTCTGCCTCTGGGTGTTTTCTTTGCATTTACTTCGGCTCACTGTTTGGATTAAGGGGGAATTGTGCCGAAGTCTTTTTGGTTTTTTTTGGTTTTTCAATCATACAAATTGTCTTGTCCATGCAAAGCGCAACCTATTTTTTTTTCCCTCCGGGGAAAAGTGTTTCAATAATGTGCGGAGATTTGCCAGCTTGACCCAGAATTTGCTGTTGCGGCTGCCGCGAGTCCACGTGGGCCGAGGCAGGCCGAGCCCCGTTTAACGGGAAAGATCATCGAATAAAAATAAACCGCGAGGACAAGGCAGAAACCTCCCCCCCCCCCACCCCCCGCAACCTCAAGGACCACGTGCTAACAGTCAAAACAAGGTGAACCGACTCACGCTTTTGTTGTTGTGCGAAGAGAAGAACAGCATCCTATAGCTAGTTAGTAAGCATGCCCCCATGTAGTCTTTCAGTTAGTAAGCGTACCCTCAAATAGTCTTGTGTCGGTAATATTCAGAGGTCTGGGTTATTTCTTTGCACGCAGTCTTTTGATGTGTTATGTTCCATAATTTTATGCGAGGACCATTTTTACAGCGGCCGTCTCTGTTTCAAAGACACGTCGTACGCCTTTGCATCCTACCTTTTTACGAACCGAACTGACACTCTTCCATCGTTCACCTCTTTAAAATGACACGTCGGTGCCGCAGTACCGCATACTTTTTTCCCCGAGGTGATTCTGGAGCGTCGCTCGCGACTCGGACCTTAAAATCTGCGGCCGGAGCCACGGATGG
>CM077291.1:58667339-58693971 GCA_039654925.1 Anguilla pacifica | reverse complement strand
TGTTCTGATTCTGGGCTGGGACCCAGACTGTGTTTGTGCTTCTTTTGCATTTGCTGATTTGGCAGCTTCTCACTGAGGTTTGGAAACGCTGCGTTTGTTTAAATTGGCTCTCTTCAACCCCCCCTCCCCCTCCCCTCTTTCTCTCCCACTGTGTGTGTGTGTCTCTCGCTGATTCAAAATTAAAATGCTTTATTGACTGGAAATACATTCATTTATTATAATTACATTATAAGTAGCATACCAAATTCAGCCAAATTGTTCCCGCCCCCTTTGCCAAAGTGTTCCCGCCCCCCTTGCCTAAGTGTTCCCGCCCCCCTTGCCTAAGTGTTCCCGCCCCTTGCCTAAGTGTTTTCATGCACATGCACACACACACGCACACACTCACACGCGCATGTGCACACGTGCACACACACACACACGCACATATGGACATAGGCACAAAAACACACACAGACACACATGCACACACACACGCACATGCACGTGCACGCACACACACACGCACACACATGCACACTGACACGCAGACACACATACACACACACACTCACATGCGCACGTGCACACACTCATACACACACCACACACACACGCCGACACTCACATGCGCATGTGCACACACGTGCACACACACACACACACATATGGACATAGGCACGCACACACACACGCACACACATGCACATTGACACGCAGACACACACACACACACACACACACTCACGTGCGCATGTGCACACACGTGCACTCACACACACTCTCATACACACACACACACACACGCACACACACACACACATGCACACACACTCTCACACACACACTCACACACACACACACACACACACACACACACATTGCCTCTGTAACACTTGCGTATGCTGAGTCATTTCCCCTGTCTTTCCAGAGCAGGCACTCTAGTAACAGTATCCTTTCATCAAAATAAATAAATGTTTGTGTTTGGCTCGGCTATTTGGAGTGTCTTCTCACGAGCAGAGGGAGTGTGTGTGTGTGTGGGTGTCTGTGTGAGTGTGTGTGTATGAGAGAGAGAGTGTGTGTGTGTGTGTGTGTGTCTGTTTGTGGTTGTCTGTGTGTGGGTTGTGTTTGTGTGTGTGTCTGTTTGTGGTTGTCTGTGTGTGGTTCTGTTTGTGTGTTTGTCTGTGGTTGTCTGTGTGTGGTTCTGTTTGTGTGTGTGTCTGTTTGTGGTTGTCTGTGTGTGTGTGTGTGTGTGTGTTGTGTGTGTGTGTGTGTGTGTGTGTGGTTGTGTGTGTGAGTGTATGTGTGCGTGTGTGTGTGGTTGTGCTTGTGCGTGTGTGTTTGTGGTTGTGTGTGTGTGTATGTGTGCGTGTGTGTGTGTGGTTGTGTGTGTGTTTGTGTATTGAATTTGGTGTGTGTGTATTTACATGTGTGTAGTATTCACACATGTAAATACACACATTCAGGCTCATGCGCTGATGCTGCAGCTTTTACAGGAGAGCGCAGACCAGAACACGCGTTCCTTCAGAGTGTGTGATGTCATCACATCTTATTACACGGTCAGTTTACAGCCCGGTCAGTTTACAGCCCTGTCAGTTTACAGCTTGGTCAGTTTACAGCCCTGTCAGTTTACAGCCCGGTCAGTTTACAGCCCTGTCAGTTTACAGCCCGGTCAGTTTACAGCCCTGTCAGTTTACAGCCCGGTCAGTTTACAGCCCTGTCAGTTTACAGCCTGGTCAGTTTACAGCCCTGTCAGTTTACAGCCCTGTCAGTTTACAGCCCGGTCAGTTTACAGCCCTGTCAGTTTACAGCCCGGTCAGTTTACAGCCCTGTCAGTTTACAGCCCGGTCAGTTTACAGCCCTGTCAGTTTACAGCCCGGTCAGTTTACAGCCCTGTCAGTTTACAGCCTGGTCAGTTTACAGCCCGGTCAGTTTACAGCCCTGTCAGTTTATTCTGAGGGATTCCCTGGGTTTGTGGGTTGTTGGGTTGGATTTGTGGGTTGTTGGGTTGGGTTTGTGCTTTGTTGGGTTGGTTTTGTGGGTTTTTTGGTTCTTGGGTTGGGTGTGTGGGTTTTTTGGTTCTTTGGTTGGGTTTGTGGGTTGTTGGGGTGTTGGCTTGGGTTTGTGGTCTGTTGGGTTGGGTTGTTGGGTTGGGTCTGTGGGTTGTTCGGTTGTGTTTGTGGGTTGTTGGGTTGGGTTTGTGGGTTGCTGGGTTTGGTTGTTGGGTTGAGGTGTTGGGTTGTGTCTGTGGGCCGTTGGGTTGGGTCTGTAGGTTGTTGGGTTTGTTTTGTGTTGGGTTTGTTTTTGCGTTGGGTCTGTGGGCCGTTGGGTTGTTGGGTTGTGTTTGTGCTCAGAGGAACACTCGGGGTCAGGGCTGTGGTATGAGCAGATGGTACACAGGAAAACATGGTTAATAGTCAGAGCAGCTGTGGGCTGGGGGATTAATACACAGGCCTGGCGCTCCTCCGAGCAGCCAGCACACATCGGCCAGGGGCGTCACACGTTCTCCCATAATCCTCCATTTCACACAGCGCTGTCGTCTGAGGACAGGCCCCCCCATCCCCCGTCCCCCGAACACCAGCGCAAAACAAACCGAAATCTAAACCAGGAGAGGAGTCGCCCCAAACACTGCCACGCTCGGGGGGGGGGGGGGGGCGGCTTGGGAGGAACGCGAGCTCGCAACAGCCCGCCTGGTCCGATCTTCCCCCGGAGGTCATCGCGCCGCTCTGGCCTCCCCCCCCCCCGCCCCCCCAAAGCGTTCCTCAGGCGCTCAGCGCTGTACGGGACGTCCTGTCCAGAGCCAGGCCCCCGTCCCCGGTCCTGAGCCCGCCCACCCCGCCATCCGACACCTGGACAAACACAAGCGGAGGAGGCAGCGAGCGGGCGTCGGCTCTGGCTCACGGGCGGCAGTAATGACCTTAGTGACAGGTCGCTGTTCGGGCGTCCCGTGGCTCTCTGGCTGGCTGGTCACAATTAGAGCTCATTTCTGTATTTATGTGCGCGTGTATTTACTTATTTATTTGGTTAAAGAGGCGCAGTTGGGACTGAAGAGTGTAAATTTGTAGACTGTGGTTTTGAGCGCTCGAAGGCCTTTTCCTGTAGCCCTGAAATCTCAGCCACTGCATAACAAGAATAAGCAGTATTTATTTGTGCGCCATTTGCTTTTTAAATGAAACCCAGAGAGTTAGCACCTGTGCTTTCTCTGGGCGGTTGCGGTAACTGAAAATGGTGGTGGTGGCGGCGGTGGTGAACACCAGGCTGTTTCCATGGCGCCCGGCCCGTGTGTTCAGCGCCGGGCTGGAAACGCGTCTGCCTCCTGGTGAACTTTCCAGAATAAAAACACGAGGGCGTGCTGTAGGTCAGTGTGAACGACACAGCCTGTGAAATGGCGGTGATGTGACGTAGCCCAGGGGCCTTCAGCTGCTCTGTTCCAGCGCAGTGGCCGTGTGCTGTGCTGTAGCTGTGTTGTGTGTGCTGTGCTGTCATGTTGTGTGTGTTGTGTTGCGTGTTGTAGCTGTGCTGTGTTGTGCTGAAGCTGTGTTGTGTGTGCTGTGCTGTCTTGTTGTGTGTGTTGTGCTGTACTGTGCTGTGTTATGTGTGTTGTAGCTGTGCTGTAGCTGTTCTGTGTTGTAGCTGTACTGTGCTGTGTTGTGTTGTGCTGTACTGTGCTGTGTTATGTGTGTTGTAGTTGTGTTGTAGCTGTGCTGTGTTGTGCTGAAGCTGTGTTGTGTGTGCTGTGCTGTCTTGTTGTGTGTGTTGTGCTGTACTGTGCTGTGTTATGTGTGTTGTAGCTGTGCTGTAGCTGTGCTGTGCTGTAGCTGTGCTGTGTTGTGTTGTGCTGTACTGTGCTGTGTTATGTGTGTTGTAGTTGTGCTGTACTGTGCTGTGCTGTAGCTGTGCTGTGTTGTGTTGTAGCTGTGCTGTGCTGTAGCTGTTCTGTGTTGTGTTGTGGCTGTGCTGTACTGTGCTGTGCTGTGTTGTGTTCTGCTGTACTGTGCTGTGTTATGTGTGTTGTAGCTGTGCTGTAGCTGTGCTGTGTTGTGTTAGGCTTTAGGACCCTGTGTGTGTGGAAGCTCTGGATGAACCCTGTGCACACAGCTGAAGCCTCTCTGTACAGACTCGCCCCCCCCCCCCCCCCCCCCGCCCCCGAGTTTTCAGCGAGCCGCCGTCCTGCCGTGCGTCCTGCCTGGCTCACTTCCTGTTTTCCAGGAAGTGGTATTGACGCGCAAAGCGTATTTTGGGCATCCAAGCTGAGCAGTCGCTGGGTTGTTTTTTTTTGTTGGATCGATCGATTGGCCGTCTCCCGGGGGGGTCAAGATGAGACTCCCCGCGCAGTCCTGTCTGCTGCTCGTTACGCACGAAATTAAAAATAAGAAATCGGCGCCCTGTAATTATAGTTTTCGTTTTTTTTTTTTTTTTTGCGAGCTGGCGGGGGTTAATTTCCCCCTCTGTGACCGTGGTTACGGAGAGAGAGAGAGAGAGAGAGAGAGAGAGAGAGAGAGAGCGACCTGCCGACTGGCCCAGCCTCGGCAACAGGAAGCCATGTCCTTTACTTCACAGGCGCACTTCCTGTTTCAATCGTGGGTTTTAGTTTTGCGCTCGCTCGATCTCTAAGTTCACTTCATTTGACGGAGGTGAAAGTTTTTTTTTTTCTGAAACCCAAGAGCACATCTTAAAAAAACAAAGAAAAACAAAAACGAAACAAAGCACATCCACTTTGCAGCTGGTGCGAAATCGGTTTGCGCCGGTCTGCTCCGATTCCAGAGATAATGTAATAGCTGAGGGGGCGTTGACCAGAGAGGAGCTCCACCAATCACGAGGCACAGCGGTTGGCAGCAAAGGGAGCGATGCCTTATCGTGATTGGTGGATACTTACTGCAGGCTCAGGTGACATCACCCCTTCCCTTATCTGATTCCCGGAAGAAAGATGGCGGGGCGTACGTGCGAAGGACCGGTGTGAGGTGATGACATCATCAGTCGCACGCTGTCCGAGCTGACGCGCGCAGTGGCGCAGGCGAACGCGTGGCGCGGTTCGGCCGAATTCGTCTATAAACCCCGTTTCTCGTTCGTCGTGTTTGTTTTCAGGTTGCTGCTCTTTGTTTTTAACGCTGATCCCCGTTCGTGTTTTAGCCGTGTTTTAGACAGCGGAGGGCGTGCGCCGGGGTCGGGTTCCAGTCGCAGAACAGCACGCGGGGGCGGGGGGGTTGGGGGGGGGGGGTCGTGTGGGACCCCGCTCGGCAGGGGAGCTGAGCAGCCGGGGTTTAGAGCCATTAGCCGCCGCTACCGCGCGCTCGGCTGACGCTAACGCTAACGCTCTCCGACAGGCCAGGGCTGACTAACAAGCGCACTTCCCATCATGCTCTTCACTTATTTATTTACAGAGCAGCACTTTGGGGTTAAGGAGATTTATTAAAGAACCATCAGGTAACACACTCTCACACACACACACTCTCACACACACACACACTCACACACACACACACTCACACACCCACACCCACACACACACACTCTCACACACACACACACTCACACACACACACACTCACACACCCACACCCACACACACACACACACACTCTCACACACACACTCACACACACACACACACACATACACTCACACACACACACACACTCTCACACACACACACTCTCACACACACACACACTCACACACCCACGCGCACACGCACACACGCACACACGCGCACACACACACACACACACACACACACTCACTCACTCACTCACCCACACGCACACACACACTCCCACACACACACACACACACACACACTCCCACACACACACCCACGCGCACCCACGCGCACACACACACACGCTCCCCCGTTTCGTCTCAGTACAGACACACCTCCTCCTGTTGTTTTTCCCCATCCCAGCCTCCGGTGGACATGTTAAATATTCTTGGCCAGTTTCCGCATTTCCCCACAAGCGCGTGTATTTTTTTAAATGGGTTTAATAGCTCCACCTATGCCATAAATCTAAAACAATGCCTTCCAGTCCTTCTGCTCCTTAATGACAGACCGTTACGCATGTCCCTCCAGGCCCAAGCCTGGCCTTTAATATCGCGCTGCGTGTGTTTCTGTGTTCGGTCCAGCCAACGGCTGTGACCCTGATAGCTTGGCATCGCTCCGGCTCATCGTGTGTGTCTGTGTGTGTGTGTGTGTGTGTGTGTGTGAGGGAGTGTGTGTGTGTGTGTGTGAGGGACTCTGTGTGTGTGTGTGTGTGTGAGAGAGAGAGTGTGTGTGTGTGTTAGGGACTGTGTGTGTGTGTGAGAGCGAGAGAGTGTGTGTGTGTGTGTGTGAGAGAGAGAGAGTGTGTGTGTGTGTGTGAGGGACTGTGTGCGTGTGTGTGTGTGTGTGTGTGAGGGACTCTGGGTGTGTGTGTGAGAGAGAGAGTGTGTGTGTGAGGGACTCTGTGTGTGTGTGTGTGAGAGAGAGGGTGTGTGTGTGTGTGTGTGTGTGTGTGTGAGACAGCGAGAGGGTGAGTGTGTGTGTGAGGGACTCTGTGTGTGTGTGTGTTAGGGACTGTGTGTGTGTGAGAGACTGTGTGTGTGAGAGCGAGAGGGTGAGTCACTGTGTTCTGCAGATGTAAATGTCAGGCTTGCTGAATGGCGTTTAGCGGCTTTCAGAATCCCCTCTCTGCCGTTCCGACGCCTTAATGGAGTACGGTGGAGAAGTGAGTCTGCCGTTCTTCCGTAAATATCTTTAATTTCCCCCTCAGCGCGCGTGTGGCGAGCGGGGTGGGGGGGGGGGTGAGGAGGGGGTCAGGCTGACTGACAGGATGTCTGCTCTTAAGAGAACTCACGATAATTTAGTAAAGCAACGATGGTGAGTGTGTCTGTGTGTGTGTGTGTGAGTGTGAGTGTGTTCGAGAACCGTCACCATGCCAACCCCTACAAATTCATATTTGGCTGGTGGCCCCGCCGCCCCCCCCCCCCCCCCCCCCCAGACATAACCACAGACAGCAGGACAGCTCATGAAAAAACGTGAGTAAAGAAAGAAGTCCTTCCTTGTTTGTTTTTGTTATTTGGGTGTTTATTTTTGTGTTGGTCAGGAAGTGTGGCGGGAGAACAGGCTGGATTTGGCGTGTTTGGGTCAGGGGTGTCCAGTCTCGTTAGAAGTGGGCCGGTGTGGGTGCAGGGTCTTTTTTGTTTTTGTTTCACCCCAGCACTGCGACGCCTGATCTAAGGAACGACCTGCTGGCGGCCCTCAGTGGAGACCTGAGTGAGCCGAGTCGGGTGTCCCAGCGCTGGACCGCGGCCCACACCGGCCTCTTTTCGGATGAGACCGGACAAACCCCTGCTTTGTGTTCTCAGCTTTCTTCTCGGGGGGGGGGGGATGGGGGGGGGGGGGGGCGCATGTGTTGGTCAGCCAACATGGCGTCTGCATCTGCATCTGCGTCTTGGCTCCGGTTAATGCCTCTGCAGGCCGATGGGAGGGGCTGGCTGGAGAAGATCCCGGAGCGTCCGATGCTGGCCTAGTTGGCATTCCGGAACATTCCACCTGCGTGCTGGAGCGGTGGGGGGGGCGGGAGGGGGGGGGGTTAGTTTGCAGGACATACGAGCTGAAGATAGGGACGCTCTCTATATAAAATGACAGACGTTTGTCTTACGGTGTACTGATCTAGGGTCAGGTGTTCCCCGTCCATACCCTAACCTTACTCACTGTGAGCTCGATGCGTAAGCTGATCCTGGACCAGGGCTTGTATTCATAACCCTCAGAGTCTCAGAGCGGCACTTCTAACAGGCCGGGTCAGCGCTAGTGCTCCGACAGGCTTTATGAATACGGCGTTTGTGCTGAAAACGCTGTCTTGGGTTGCAGGGGGGACTTGCATTTTTAATTTTAAAACGCGGTGCCACGTCTGTTTTTCCCGTTAGCTAATACGGCAGCCCGTATAGAGTCATTAGTGGAAAAGCTGTTTTGTTTATTTGTTTATTTATTCGTTTTTTTCGGGGGGGGGTGGGGTTTCGGAACAGTCGGGGACGGCGGTCGGTAGCTTGGGATCCGTGCCTTCCCCCTGGGGGGGTTGGGGGGGGGTTTGGGAACAGTCGGGGGGGGGGGGCGATCGGTAGCTTGGGATCCGTGCCTTCCCCCCGTCTCCGAGCCAGGGTACATCCCGTACAGAACGGCGGATTCCTGCCGCGTCTGCGCCTGGGACCAGCTGAACCCCAGCTGGTCTGAGCATTCTCCTGCCCCGGGGGGGGGGGGGGGGGCAGACGGGTGCAGGGAGGGGGCAGGGGTGTCCCAGGCTGCCCCGCGCTGCTCTGTACCGATCCACTCAACTGTGATGGATTTTGTCCATTTTTTTTTTATCGGAGTCGTCCAGTTTACATTTTTTAAATTTCTTAAACTTCTCAATTTCGTTTTTTTGTATGGGTCTTTAGAATGGGAGTTCCAAAATACCAGAATAAATCTGCCTTGTTATGAGAAATGTGATATTTAAATTTAAATTTTAATTTAAGTTTTTGTTTATTATTTTTTAACTCATATTTACTTGTGGGACAGGAGGGGTGCGGGGGGGGAGAGGGGGAGAGGGAGGGGGAGAGGGAGAGGGAGGGAGAGAGGGGGAGAGGGAGAGAGGGGAGGGGGGAGGGGGGAGAGGGAGAGAGAGACAGCGAGAGAGAGGGAGAGAGAGGGAGAGAGACAGAGAGAGAAAGGGAGAGAGAGGGAGAGAGAGGGCGAGAGAGAGAGAGAGAGGGCGAGAGAGAGAGAGGGAGAGGGAGAGAGAGACAGCGAGAGAGAGGGAGAGAGAGAGGGAGAGAGAGGGCGAGAGAGAGAGAGAGAGGGAGAGGGAGAGAGAGGGAGAGAGAGAGACAGCGAGAGAGAGGGAGAGAGAGAGGGAGAGAGAGGTCAAACGAGGCGAAGCCGCCGGAGCCTGTACGTCGCTCGCAGTCCCAGCAGCCCCAGCAGCCCCGGCAGCGCTCGGCGGGGGAACCGCGCCTCTTCAGGCCGTCGTCTCCGCGCGGCGGGGGGGCAGATTGAGGCGGACGTCCCACCGCTGTGTAAAATGCAGGAGCTCGGACTGAAGCAGCAGTGTATCGAACCGCTGCGAGGCTCCGCGCTGTCCCCGTTAGCACGTTGTTAGCACGTTGTTAGCGCGCTGCTTAGCGGAGAGGGTGGGCGGGGGGGGGGGGGGCGGGGGTTTGCGTTGTTGTTGTTGTTTGAACGCCCCGGTTCAGTTTTAGCTCTGTTCAGCGCTCAGCGTTTCTTCCTCTAATTGTGGCTGTTTTACACCTCTGCTCCTGGAATTCCAATCTGATCCATTCCTCCGCCATGGCTTTGTGAGTCACTCTGGAGCAACACATGAAACACCAACAAGAACAATGATCATAACCATAACAATGATCATAACCATAACAATAATCATAACCATAACAATAATGATGATGATGGTGATGATAATAATAACAATTATCATAATAATAATAATAATAATGATGATGATGATGATGATGATAATAATAACAATCATCATAATAATAATAATAATAATGATGATGATGATGATGATGATAATAAATAGTGCAGACAGGAGCTTCATGGGGCTGTTGAGGGGTCGGGGAGAGTCGCCATAAATGCAGAAGTTTTGGATGTGTTTGTTTTTTTCATTTACTCAGAAAATATTTCGCCTGGCATTTTACTTCAAACAGCTCTGACGTGTCAGTAGCCATTCCAATTACATTCATAATTAAATTCATCAAGTCACCGTTTAAAACCAAAGCGCATGCAGTCCGATGTTACATTCACACTGCCTAGTCGGTATGATTGTTACAGAGCTGTGGAATAATTGTAAATAAATAGTAAATATAAAAATGGCCTATAATACACGTACAGAGGTTTTTTTTGCATGTACTAATGCTAATCAAGGAAACACATTTCCAGTGGTAACGTACGTAAGACCAGCCACATCCTCAGACTATGAAGCACAGGGAATTATTCATGAAAAAAAACAGTGTGTGTATAAATAATGAAGTTTACTTTGTAACTTACCGTGAATCGAGTTGTGGTAACGTCCAAAATCGATGAGGAAGGCTCCTTTTGTTTGTTTCTTAACACCCAGATAAGCTTTTACAAAGCAAATGGCCGACCATGCAAACCAATCGGGTGTGTGCTTATTGTAAATGCCTGCGAGCAGGTGGCTGTTTCTTTTCCATTAATCGCTGAGCATCCAGACGATGAGGCCCTCCCGCTTTCTCTTTAGATGGCATTCTGTTTACTCACAACAGCAAAAAAAAAAAAAAGCACGTTGTTTGTTATTGCAACACAGAGCCGCCATAACTGCCACGTTTATACTGATGGGGACGTGTTTTATTCTGATGGGGACGTGTTTTATTCTGATGGGGACGTGTTTTATACTGATGTGGACGTGTTTTATTCTGATGGGGACGTGTTTTATTCTGATGGGGACGTGTTTTATACTGATGTGGACGTGTTTTATTCTGATGTGGACGTGTTTTATACTGATGGGGACGTGTGTTTTTTTTATCATTTAGTTCCTGCTAGAACACGATCTGAAAGCCATGCTAACTAACGGTTCTCCTTTTGGAGCTGGCGGTGGACTGAACTGAACTGTTTGAACCTGGAATGGCTGCAGTGGCCGCACTGCACATTAAGTTATTGATTGTGTCGCATTAATCAAGCGTTTATGGAAACTCTCCCCTACAGCTGGGGTGATCAGGTGATCAGGGCGGCAATATGGCATCTGAGGGTCCTTCATCCAGCCTGACAACTGCACAATTTGGGAAACAAAATCCCCCAAATAATAACAAGTAATGATTATAATAATGTGGGTGGCAGCGTGGGTGGTGGTTTGGCTGACGGTGTGGGTGGTGGTTTGGTTGGTGGTTTGGTTGGCGGTTTGGATAGTGGTGTTGATGGTGGTTTGGTTGGCGGTTTGGATAGTGGTGTTGATGGTGGTTTGGTTGGCAGTTTAGATAGAGGTGTTGATGGTGGTTTGGTTGGCGGTTTGGATAGTGGTGTTGATGGTGGTTTTGTTGGCGGTTTGGATAGTGGTGTTGATGGTGGTTTGGTTGGCGGTTTGGATAGTGGTGTTGATGGTGGTTTGGCTGACGGTGTGGGTGGTGGTTTGGTTGGTGGTTTGGTTGGCGGTTTGGATAGTGGTGTTGATGGTGGTTTTGTTGGCGGTTTGTTTGGTGGTTTGCTTGGCTGTTTGGCAGCTGAGTGGATTGACCCCGATGAGAGAGAGAGATGAGTGGTGCGTCAGTGTAAATGCAGCAGTGGCCCCAGCCAGACTCTCTCTCTCTCTCTCTCTCTCTCTCTCTCGCTCTCTCTCTCTCTCTCTCTCTCGCTCTCTCTCTCTCTCTCTCTCTCGCTCTCTTTCTCTCTGTGTTTTTTTTGGAGCCGCTTACCGCAGTGTCCTCAAGTCCCCGCGTTTGTCCTGAATTGTCCTCCCCCTGAATCCCAGCATGCACTGCGCTTTCCCCGCTCTCTCTCTCTCGCCCCGCACCTCCGCTGGGGAAGAGAGAGTTTCCTCAGTTTTTTGTGCCTTTCCTCCCTCTCTCTCTCTCTCTCTCTCTCGGGGGGGAGTGGGGTGGTAGGGGCGGTCACACAGGTGGAGTAACGGAGGAGGGCGTCCTCTCATCGCTGCTTTTTTGGGGATTTTTGGGCGCATCGCCGCTCGCCTGCTTTTGAGAAAGCGCCATTCTCTCAGAAACGTTCGCGGGGCCGTCTGTGAGGGAGGGGGGAGGGGTAGCTGAGGCACGCGCGCCATGTCCTCACCTGACCCCCGTCCCCTCTGCTGCAGAGAGGAGCGCTTCGCACCCTCTACTTCACAGAGAGCGGAGATTTAGACCCCCTCTTTCACAGAGGGAAGAACTTTACAGGGCTTTACTGTGTTTTATACCACAACCTGCACAGAGAGGAGACTTTAATACGTTTTACACCCTCTTTCATAGAGAGGAGGGTTTACAGCGTTTTACACTCTCTTTCACAGAGAGGAGGGTTTACTGCATTTTACACTCTCTTTCACAGAGAGCAGGGTTTACTGCATTTTACACCCTCTTTCACAGAGAGGAGGGTTTCCTGCATTTTACACCCTCTTTCACAGAGAGCAGGGTTCACAGCGTTTTACACCCTCTTTCACAGAGAGGAGGGTTTACTGCATTTTACACCCTCTTTCACAGAGAGGAGGGTTCACAGCGTTTTACACTCTCTTTCCCAGAGAGGAGGGTTTACTGCATTTTACACCCTCTTTCACAGAGAGGAGGGTTTACAGCGTTTTACACTCATTTTCACAGAGAGGGGGGTTTACTACATTTTACACGCTCTTTCACATAGAGGAGTGCGTTTCACCCACTCTTTCACAGAGAGAAGCACTTTACAGGGCTTTACTGTGTTTTGTACCACAACATGCACAGAAAGGAGACTTTAATACGTTTTACACCTCTCTTTCACAGAGAGGAGGGTTCACAGCGTTTTACACTCTCTTTCCCAGAGAGGAGGGTTTACTGCATTTTACAGCTCTCTTTCACAGAGAGGAGAGATTCATGTGTCTTACATCCTGTTGCTGTTGGGTTGTTACAGCGTTGCTGTGGGGTTGTTATAGCGTTGCTGTGGGGTTGTTATAGAGTTTCTGTAGGGTTGTTACAGTGTTGCTGTGGGGTTGTTATAGCGTTGCTGTGGGGTTGTTACAGCGTTGCTGTAGGGTTGTTATAGTGTTGTTGTGTGGTTGTTATAGTGCTGTTATAGGGTAACTTCACAGTCTCATAAAACCCCCACAGCTGCCCTATAATCATGCAGCATTTGCATTTTTATGTAGTGTCTGTTTATACAGCTGGATGTAATACTGAAGCAATGCAGGTTAAGTACCTTGCTCAAGGGCACAACAGCAGTGTCCTACTAAATATCTAAAATAGCTTCATCACACGTAAACACTGCCTGGGCAAGTCCAAAACATATACTAAAAACAGACGCATAACAAAAAAATATACTCTAGGCCTTTTCTGCAGGTTTAATTCCAGTTCTGGAGAGGGCACTGTGTCTGCAGGTTTAACTCCAGTCCTGGAGAGGGCGCTGTGTCTGCAGGTTTAACTCCAGTCCTGGAGGGGGTGCTGTGTCTGCAGGTTTAACTCCAGTCCTGAAGGGGGCGCTGTGTCTGCAGGTTTAACTCCAGTCCTGGAGGGGGCGCTGTGCCTGCAGGTTTAACTCCAGTCCTGGAGGGGGCGCTGTGCCTGCAGGTTTAACTCCAGTCCTGGAGGGGGCGCTGTGTCTGCAGGTTTAACTCCAGTCCTGGAGGGGGCGCTGTGTCTGCAGGTTTAAATCCAGTCCTGGAGTAACAGAACGTTCTGCCTGTTGCACAAGCCCAAGTTGTAGCGGCGGTGAGCGTCGGACCATCAGCAAGAATTGCTGAGGCCGCGCGTTCCATCTGGAAAGGGGAAATTTATATCCTTATTTTTGAACAGTAACAAATCAGTGGCCTGCCTCTTCGTCCGAGTGTCCAGCTGGACTTGTCTCCTGTTATTGATCTGGTTCATTTTATTTTGGGCAGGCAGGCAGAACTTGGCGAAGAGCGTTGACAGTTCTGTACTTACAGTTCTTACGCCATGGTGAGTGATTTATGTAAAGCAGAGCTAAAATGGCAGGCGCCCCAAAAAATAGAAAATAACACAAATAAACGTTAAAAAAAAGAAAAGGATGGACTGCACCTTACAAATACGGAGGAGAAATAAGTCCGCTTTAACACCTGTGTTCATCTGTATGTAAAATAGTATCTGCTATAACACTAGCTGTATTTACCTCCATGTAAAATAGTATCTGCTAGAGCACTACCTGTGTTCACCTACAGGATTATAATATTATTGTGCTGTGCTGTTCAGTCCCTGAGAACTCCACCAGCTTTTTGGACGTTACGGATCGTTGGAGGGGAGCTGTGCTCTCTCCGTTCCTCCTGTGAATTTGATCGCCCGTCATCTCGGGTCGATTTTTCTCCAGAAGTCGTCGTTCGTGTTTCAGCGCCGTGCGAACCTAACTCGCCTCCGAGAGTCTCTGCTCAACGGTTTTTGGTCCGCCTCCGTCTGCCTTTTCCGTTCTCGTTTAGGCGTTCAGCGGAGTTTCTTTTCCAGGAGGACTGACCGGCGTCCGTCTTTGAAGGTCAGGCCAAGAGCAGAGGCGGTGCCAAGTTGCTTCAGCCAATAAGGAATCGCAGCACAAGCCTGGAACGTAGCATCGAGCGTCGCAGTCGGACGGCGGTAAGCGGGAGCTCGATGACAGAGTGCTGTACGCGGCAAATTGGTCGCTAGGCTGCGACGCTAGCACGATTAGCCACACTCAAGCCAGGATAAACGATTTCGAAGTTAAAGGTTTTTTTTTTCTTTTTGTTGAGTCATGCAGTGGCGGGTTTCGAGCGTGCGTTTTTTAAGTCTCTGTTTCTGTTGTAATTATCGTTATTTAATCACAGTCGGTAGTATTATTCACGTACGTTCGAATAAAATATCCTCGCCGTTTTGGCGGGGTTGCGGTTTAATGCGGTGTCGTATTTTTTGGTTTCTTTGTTGCTGTGCTCTCTTTCGGCTTGTCCTCGTGTGCCCTGCACCTCCACGCGCTCGCCCCTAGAGGGCGCAGTGAGCCAAAAGAAATGAGCAGCCGGCTGTGGGGGTGGCTGAACACTGCTTTTCGGGGGGGGGGGGCTCTGGAGATGTTTGCCTCTTTGATTCGGTCTGATTTCGATATAATTGCGGACACGTCAGTAGATATAAATCAGGGACGTATTTCAGATGAAATCTGAGGGAACACTGCGCTGGATGTCCTCAGGTTCTTCCCCAGGCTGACTGGCGCAGTCTGACCGAATGCCTGCTATACTGCATATGTTTAAAAAAAATAATAATAATAAAGGAGCCACATTTCCAGAATGTTCCGCAGAATAATTTTTTTTCATCCTTGTGAATGAAGCCTGTTTTTTTTTGAAGGGGTACAGCAGCTCTCGTTCAAAGCCAGTTTTTTTTTTTTTTTTTTTTTAAACAATGAGCCGTCTGTCTAGACAGGGTGGTGTGAAATATTTTTGGATGTGGCACTGGGTCTGTTTTGTGCTGCCGGTTTTTTTTTTTTCGGTTTTTTTTCCGTTCGCCGTTGTCCTCGTTTTCGGGCGAGCTCCGCTCTCGAGGCGACGGCGACCGGATGACGCGTGATGCCGTTCACCCCACCCAGCCCCCCGCCCCCATGCTTTAAGGCCGCCAGTTTTATCCAAAATGTCAAAATAAATTGTGCGCCCAAAATAAATTAATAAATGCTAATAGCGCAAGGACGCAGTGTGTCGTGGCAGCCGAACGGATTCACGCCGAAACTTCTCCGTTTTTACGCAGCTGTGACCGCTGCCGGATCGTTCTGCGCTCGATGACTTCTGCGGAGGTTCTGCAAGTGACACCGTTAAAAAAAAAAACCAGCAGGGTGCTGATTGGCTGCCGGTCGGCCGAGGGGGATAAATGACACGCCCCTCTCTCTTTTTTCTCTTTTTCCCATGATTCCCAGGTGTCTCTGCAGAGGAGGAGGAGGAGGAGGAGGAGGGAGCCGGGGGGGGGGGGGACCCTGTCGCATTTCCCCGGCAACAGGGAACATTCCGGAGAGCCTCAGGTGATGCGACTCGCCGCTCGCGTCACACACACAACCTTCCGGAATCCTCTGTCCCCGGGGACGGGCGGCCCGGGCAGGAACGCCGCTCTGTCCCGCTTTATTTAAGGCTCTGATTGGGTGAGGAGTTCAAACGCAGCTCCTTATTGGCTGCAGATTTAGAGGAAACCGTGCAGACAGTGCAGCCCTCCAGCACTTACACACACTCACACAGCGCAAGCACACGCACATACACACACTCACACACACACACTCACACAGTGCAAGCACACGCACATACACACACTCACACACACACACACTCACAGCGCAAGCACACGCACATACACACACTCACAGGACACACACACAGCGCAAGCACACGCACATACACACACTCACACACACACACTCACACAGCGCAAGCACACGCACATACACACACTCACACACACACACACTCACAGCGCAAGCACACGCACATACACACACTCACAGGACACACACACAGCGCAAGCACACGCACATACACACACACACACTCACACAGCGCAAGCATACGCACATACACACACACACACACACACTCACACACACACACAGGACACACTCACACACGCTCACACACATACACTCACAGGATGCACACACAAACACACACACACACAGGACACACTCACACACGCTCACACACATACACTCACAGGATGCACACACACACACACTCACACACAGGCACACACGCTCACACACACACACACATACGTTGTGGGGTCACATGCTCACGATGCCCAAAGGGCAGTCTGTCCTAACTGAGCAGGCAGGGGAGGTGGGCAGTGAGGACCAGGCAGCAGGGCACAGCAGCAGCAGGCTGAGTTCTCCCTGCTTCCTCTCAGGAGCAGGGCGGGAGCTGGGCCTCCGCTGGAGACCCTGTCAGCCCCACATGTTCACTGGGGTTTGCTTTCCTTTTTTATCACTTTTCTGTCTCTTTTTTTTAAACGCATGATGTTTACTGGCCTCCATGAGGGCATGGATGTGTTCAAAGAACACTGCCAGTGCGAGTAGTTGAGTGTTCTGAGTACTGCCTGCTCTCTCTCTCTCTCTCTCTCTCTCTGTTTCTCTCTTTCTCTTTCCTCTCTCTCTCTCTCTCTCTCTCTGTCTCTCTCTTTCTCTTTCCTCTCTCTCTCCCTCTCTCTCGCTCTCTTTCTCTTGCTCTCTCTGTCTCACACAAACATACACACACACACCCACACTCACAGGACACACACTCACTCGCACACACTTTCACACACTCTCATACACACAGTTTCACACACACTCTCACACACTCATGCGCACATACACACACACTCTTGTACACAAGCACACACATGCACTCTCACATTCACACACACTCATGCACACACTCACACACACATTCTCTCTCACACACACTCTCATACACTCTCTCTCACACACACTCATGCGTACACACACACACTCTCACACACTCTCATGCACACTCACACATACTCACACACTCTCACAAGCACTCACACACACTCATGCGTACATACACTCACTCACACACACACACACACACACACACACACACTGTCTCTCAGTAAAAACAACATCTGCCTCCCCCTGTTTTAGTCATGTTGCCATGGAGACGTGCCCATATTAAATTACGGAGTTTGATCCTGGCGCGAGGATGGCAGAGATATCGGGAACATGCTCCACCCCTTTTCATTTTGCTTTATTACTGTTGTTTTCCCCTTCAGCCTTTTCGGGTTACAGCGTGCGGGACGCATCTGGGACTGTTTTGGAAACCTGTCCCCAGACGCACCCCCCCAGCCCCAACCCTAACCCCCCCCCCCCAAACCAGAACTGTTGTGTTCCTGTCCCCCTCGCTTAAGGGACACACTTTCAGGGAAACACGTGATGAATCCCGTTCATTCACTTCCCTCTCTCTCAAATTCAAATTCAAATGAGCTTTATTGGCATGACGTATATAGGTAAATATTACCAAAGCATGAGTACAGCAAACAGAATAAACATATAAGCAGAATACAACTTGTGTGTGTCTATATGTGTGGGTGCGTGTGGGTGTGTGTGTGTGGTATTTCTCTCTCTCTCTCTCTCTATCAATATCAGTCTCCTTCTCTCTCTCATACACACACAGTTACACACGGTTACACACACCATCATACACAGGCTCGCTGCTCTGTATCTGTGTCATGTTGTTTCATATGCACACACAGTTACACACACACACGCACACACAGCTCTCTCTGTCTCCCTGTCTAACTCTGACTTTATGAATTAACGTTTTATGATAATCGGCTGGCATTGTTTAACTTACACTCAGTGCTTTGTTGATGTTGCACTTCACCAAAGCAATAATATTGAAGAGTTGACAGCGAGGTCTAGTGAACATTGCTGTATGTATTTATGTATTTATGTTCTCTTTCATTGCTTATGATCAGACTGCCTGCTTCATGATTGGAACCATTTTCCTTTTGTGACATCACTGAACCTTGCTAGGGTATTTTCCCTTTATGACATCACTGAACCTTGCGAGGATATTTTTCCCTTTATGACATCACTGAACCTTGCGAGGATATTTTTCCCTTTATGACATCACTGAACCTTGCGGGGATATTTTTCCCTTTATGACATCACTGAACCTTGCGAGGATATTTTTCCCTTTATGACATCACTGAACCTTGCGAGGATATTTTCCCTTTATGACATCACACAACTTTTCTAAGCACATGAAAGGTGCAGAGCCTCGTCAGCCTGGCTCTGTAAAGGTGGAGTTGCCAGGTGGGGTTCAAATCCAGGTGGAAAGAGGATTAGTGGTGTTGGTATTAGTATCAGATGTACTCTGGCACCGGGCACGTCCACCCAAACAGTGTTCGGGGAGGGCAGCCGAAGATGCCCTCTCCAAGCAGATTAGCGAAGCTCCGGGAATCGTGGGTAAACAGGCTGTGCTTCTCGGAACGGCTTCATCGCGAATGCCCACGCCGGTCTAAAGTCATGCGTATTTAAATTATGTTTGCGGCGTTCGAGATGCTGTCACCAATGACATCTGGCATTACCGGAGAACAAAACAGGACCTCAAACTCACTGCCCAACTTTAAGCATCGGTCCTGATGCCATCTCTTCCACCAGTACCCCCCCCCCCACCGCCTCCCCCCCTCCCCCCCACACACAGAAATATAACCCTCATCTACTTCCTCAATGAAAAAAAAAAAACACACATTTTCAATTAGCTGGCAGTTGATGCCCGGCTGTTTTTGCAGAAAGGTTTTTTTATTTTTTTTCAATGACATGACATGACATACGATATCTCGTTCTCTCGCCTACGTTTACGTTCAACGAGAGCAGCGGTGTCAAACTTCACAGCGCGTTTTAGCAAATAAAGCTCTTAATATGCCTCACTGATATTGAAAGGAAGCCATAGAAACCAGCAGACACGGGCCTGGAGATGACAGATCTCCACTTTAGAGCATACGCGCTGTGTAAACTACAATTTGAACTCTGCGTTTAACATCCTGACGACCAAGGTAGAGTATTAATATCGATATTTCAGACAACGTGTGCGAGAGAGGAGACTTATGACAGAATGCTAGACGGCTGGTAAAAATGAGAAGGCTTAAAATCGATACGAAGGATTGTTTCTGTTTCTGTCGAAATTTTGACCCTCAGTACCGTGCTTGTCCACAAGATGGTGCTGCACACAGAGGCAGAAACTCAACTGGACCTGGGTCCTTAGCCAAAAAAAAGTAGGTTGTAGCTGATTTACAATGAGTTTTGGCTCATATTGGGTGATCTGCGCATGTGGGCGCTGCAGTCTTCGTTCCAGAGCGGTACTGAGAGACGTTGTGATATGCAGCTGGTCTGGGATCAGCTGTGTCCCTTCGGCTGATAATGCCCGCGGCTGGGACGCGGACGGAGGAAGGCTGACCTGAGATCAGTGCTCTTCCTCTCTCAGGGAGGGGCCCTGAGGTGTGGCAGGTCCCCCCTGAAAGAGGCGGGTAGGCGTGGCTCTCGGGCCTGAGTGACATCACTGCTCCTGTCATTCACAGGTTCCTGTGAGGGGGGGTGGGGGGGCGGAGCTCTCCAGAGCGCGCCGGAACACTGAAGGTCAGTAAGGAAAGTTTGAGTCATCCTGTGTGTGTGTGTGTGTGTGTGTGTCTGTGTGTGTGTGCGTGTGTGCGTGTGTGTGTGTGTGTGTGCGTGTGCATGTGCACGTGTGTGTGGGCATTATATTGGGCTGCTGTTGTCTTTGTTTTATGAGAGGTGGGGGGTGGATAAAGGTGGGCTGTGGGTTTGTAAATAGGGGGCTGGGATAGGTTTTAAGGTAGTTGTCTCTCTCTCTGTAGGTGTGCTGGGGTGAGTGGAGGATATGAGGATGAAGACTGAGCCCTGAGGTGTGGCAGTATGTCAGGTAAGGAAGCTCCGCCTCTCTGTCTGCCTGTCTGCCTGCCTGCCTGCCTGTCTGTCTGTGTGTCTGTCTCCCTGTCTGTCTGTGTGTCTGTCTGCCTGCCTATCTGTCTGTCTGTCGCCCTATCTGTCTGTCTGCCTGTCTGTCTGTCTGCCTATCTGTCTGTCTGTCTCTGTCTATCTGCCTGTCTGTCTGTCTGTCTGTCCGTCTGTCTGTCTGCCTGTCTGTCTGTCTGTGTCTGCCTGTCTGTCTGTCTGTCTGTCTCTCTGTCTGTCTGTGTGTCTGTCTGCCTGTCTGTCTGTGTGTCTGTCTGTCTGCCTATCTGTCTGTCTGTCCGTCTGTCTGTCCGTCTGCCTGTCTGTCTGTCGCCCTATCTGTCTGTCTGTCTGTCTGTCCGTCTGTCTGTCCGTCTGTCTGTCTGTCTGTCTGTCTGTCGCCCTATCTGTCTGTCTGTCTGTCTGTCTGTCTGTCTGCCTGTCTGCCTGTCTGTCTGTCTGTGTGTCTCACACTGATGCCCTAGGTGCAGGGTAGTTGGATGCGGTCCAGTAGCGGGGCCTGTGGGGCTGTAGGGGGGTGCAGTGGCCCTAGCAGGGCCCTGTACAGTTCTGTGTGTCTGTGACCACACACCACATCATCTGCTTGTTGCTTTACCAGTTCCCAGTTTAGTCTTCCTTATTACTGTCTTCAGTTTGAAAAATAAACAAATTACGTTTTATTTTAGCACATCTGTATCCCTGCTATTCTGAAATTGCAAAAAATTTCAGAAATGCACAAGGTGCCAGAGAAGCATCCCTCTCCCATCTCTTTTCTACGCAAACGCCAAAGGAGAAAAATTGGGCTCTGTCTTTCTTACCAAAAAAGGACTTTGCCCTCTCAGTGTTTGTGAAAGCGGTACTGGAGGAGCCGGCTGTGGTCTGTCTCTTCATCGGAATGAAATGATAATTCCGACCGCGCGGTTTGGATCGTCGGACGTGGAATAACGGAGCGAGGAGGACCCTGTTTGCTTTAGAGTCTGGGATCAAAGCGGGGCTAGCGGTTCTGGAGTGTAATCCGTCTCTCGCGTTTTGGATGAAAGCGCTCGCCAAGTGAGTCACGAGCGCTGCGTTTGGTCTCCGGGGAGACGAGCGGCGTCTCCGATCCGGCGAGATTCGGGCCGGACCGCTGCGCGTTCTTCCTTCTTCTGAAGGTCCCGGAACCGTGAGCTGTGACCTTTCACCCTGTCACAGCTCTGAACATGGGCTCATTCAGGGGTCAAACAGGGGTCATTCAGGGGTCAGGCAGGGGTCATTCGGGGGTCATATGGGGGGCGGAGCACAATGTGAGCACACATCACCACGATTCTGCTCTGATCACTGCTCCACACTGCTGCTCTGACCACTGCTCCACACTGTTGCTCTGACCACTGCTCCACACTGCTGCTCTGACCACTGCTGATCTGACCACTGCTCCACACTGCTGCTCTGACCACTGCAGCTCTGAGCACTGCTCTATACTGCTGCTCTGACCGCTGCTCCACACTGCTGCTCTGACCACTGCTCCACACTGCTGCTCTGATCACTGCTCCACACTGCTGCTCTGATCACTACTCCACACTGCTGCTCTGACCACTGCTCCACACTGCTGCTCTGACCACTGCTGATCTAACCACTGCTCCACACTGCTGCTCTGACTGCTGCTCTCTGATCACTGCTGCTCTGACCACTGCTCCACACGGCTGCTCTGACCACTGCTCCACACTACTGCTCTGACCACTGCTCCACACGGCTGCTCTGACCACTGCTCCACACTACTGCTCTGACCACTGCTCCACACTACTGCTCTGATCACTGCTCCACACGGCTGCTCTGACCACTGCTCCACACTGCTGCCCTGACCACTGCTCCACACTGCTGCTCTGATCACTGCTCCACACGGCTGCTCTGACCACTGCTCCACACTGCTGCTCTGACCACTACTCCACACTGCTGCTCTGACCACTGCTCCACACTGCTGCTCTGATCACTGCTCCACACCACTGCAATCTGGGCTGAACACTCAGTGAGCTCAGCTGCCCCCCCCCACCCCCCACCCCCCAAAAAAGGACATATTTAGATCAGAATCCAAAGGTAAATTTGTGGCAAGATGCCTAGCGACAGCAGGTGGTTTCCATAGCAACGCCGGACTGCGAAGGTTGTTATTTTTTCGTGACTAAATTTAAATGCTCTTACCAAGCTGTCCTTCCGGTCCAGGTCCCTGGCCCTAATCCCCCCCCCTTCATAATGAGGGTGCTGTGGCAGAGGGGCTGCAGTACAGAGGCTCCCAAACTTTCCTAGCCCAACCCCCCCCCCCCTTCAATTTACCAACCATACACTTGGCCCACTACCCCCCCCCCCTCCTTATTAAATGCTAACTAACCCATGCCAAACCCGTTCCCTGAGCACTGTGCTAAGCACTGTGCATGCCCCTGATGCAGTGTTCAGTGTCACGGTTGTGGGTCCTGAGTGGTGTGTCGGGTGTATGTAATGTACAGGAAGCTCGTTTCTCACACCTGTCTCAGGACCTGCAGTTTGACCCCGGACCCCTGGTTCAGTCAGCAGAGAGCTGGGTGTGGTCACAAGGCCACCTGTCAGGGCGCCAGGGATTTTGGCTTTTAATGAGGGACTCCACCTGTGGTATCCACCTGTGTACCTGGGGGCTGTGTTGACTGCAGGCCTCGGGTGTGGTCGCTCTCAGAGTAGAGCGGGGTACACCTGGTGTCCTGTTCTGCTCCCCAGTGGCACTTTGTAAGACGGACTCAAATGGATTTTCATAATCAGTGCAACGCGAGTACATTATATTGCCTTCTGCCATTTGGGTTGTTGCGTTTCTGTTTTCAATGTGCAATGGATGCTGGCTGTTGGTACGAAGAGAGTTGCCATGAAAAACCGAGCAAGGTGCAAATTTGACTTTTACTCACAACCGGTTGGACGGAGGACCCAGCTCTTCAGTCTGCGTCTAGATGCTCGCCGTTGCAGTCTCTTCTGAAAGCTCCCTGTTGTGATCTAGGTCTCCTCCTGCAGAGCGTATTTCTTCCCTCTGGTGTGTCTGAGCAAGCAAAGCAGCGCACGGGTGAACAAGCAGCGATGACGGGGTCCCTGGTAATTATGATTATTGATTTGGGGCTTATGATATTGATTCGGGGGTCAGGGCTTGCTGAGCCGTGGGGTCAGGTGACAGAAGGGAGGCGGGGCTCGATTCGTTTGGGGTCAGGGAAAAGGTCAGAGATTTTGGGGGTGGGGGGTGGGGGCATGGGGACCGTCTGCAACATTCTCAAACACCCCCCCCCCCCCCCCATTGTGGGGAACCCCCACATGTGTGGAGGTACCCCCTCAGCGATGTACTGTGTCACCCTTAGTGGACAGGCTTGAACCGAACCAGTACAAATTAAATTAATCCCCCACCCCCCCCCCCCCCCCACTCCACATGTTGAGTAGCGTAGCTAATAGGTTTGAGTGACCCCCCTCCACGAGTCGGTGCAGTGGTGACTGATGGGGGTCTGTCTGGGCACCTCCCAGCTGGGATGGGGGGGGGGGATCTCTGCAGATCTGATTAGAGATAGGCGCTAATTTGATGGATTAATGGGTTGTGGCGGGAAGTGTCTGGGGGCGGGGGTGGGGGGGCGGGCGGTGATGCCGACTTTAGGCTGGGGGGGGGGTCACACTTGCTGAGGCATGGACGGGGTGTGATTGTGGTGTAACAGGTGGCTGTGAGCGGGGGGGGGGGGGGGGGGGGAGGATCTGGAGCTTATAGACAGATGACTCCCTGAGCAGCAGTTGCCCCCCCTCCCCATTGCCCCCCATCCTCAGTGATTTTCACAAAGGCACTTGCTACCCCCCCCACCCCTATTTCCACTGCAGGAGGTGCTAATTAGGTAACCCCCCCATCCCCAAACCGCCCCCCCCCCCCCCCAATCTGTGGTACAACAGCAGACCAAAGCAGTCAGACCATTAAAGGGGCTAAAACCTAGAGCTGTTCCTCAAAAAATAATAATAATAATAAAGACATTTTTAAAACTTTTAAATGATTAAAATGAACGTTACGAGAGATGCAGATTAGGTCCCATTAGAGGACTCTTTGGCATTTTCCTGGAATTGACTTTCTGGACTTTCGATTTAAATTCATGCGTATTAAATGATAATAGTGCAGTGACGTACATTAGGGGCGCATTTATGTTTGACTTTAAATCACTCAATTTTAGAACTTGTTATTTAAATCGCCAGCAGGTGTTTCATTCATTGTTAACTAACCACCGTCACAAATCAATTACTGAGTATTCTGGTAATTAAGCTCAGCTCTAACCTTATTATGATTATGATTATTGTTGTTGTTGTTGTTATTGTTGTGGCTGTTATTATTATTATCATCATTATGGCCAAGATCTCTTATATTTTGAGAAACTTTAAAAAACGTGTTTTTTTTTTTTTTTTTTAAACGTTTCTTTTTATTTTTTTTATTTTTAAAAAATGCATTTTTTTACGTTTTCGGATCCTCAAAAAAATGTTTGCCGCTCCGAGTACTTCTAGGTGCCGCAGTGCAGCGCAAAGCCCCGGAGCAATCGGCAATGATCACAACTCGATTAGCACCCAATCGATCCCAGCCAATTAGCAGCTCGTTAGCGAGGACCCATAATGCACGCAGGGCCGGAGGAAGGAGCGGGAACCGGAGCAGGGAACGATTCGCTCTCAATGGTAAAAAGCTAACGGCGCTAACTGACGCTAACAATCGATTCGCGTAATAAGTGTTTTCGGGGCTCGGACGGAACCGACGTGCAGACGCAAACTGCCTGGTGCCGTAGAGAGAGACCGGTGAAGTATCCATTATGAGTGTCTGTGGGAATTTTTAGGAAATTCCGGAACATGCTGGTAGGGTTAGGGTTAGGGTTAGACCCCGAGTAGGTCTTTGTTTTCCTTGACTAGCTTTCTCCTCCGCTTCCTCGCGATGGGACTCCGCCTCTTAAGGCGTCCGATGCCCTGGTGACTCTCTCGTCTCTATTTATAAAAGCCACAGGACGCCGGTTGCCTAGCGATCACCAGTGACACGCTCTGCGGCCTCATATTCTGCAACAGGACCGTAAGTTCATTCTAAAGTCTCAGGTCCTAAGCCTGCCCCCCTAACACCAGAACCAGGGGGATGTGAACACCCTGAACATTCAGATGGGGGGACTACAGAGGGGGATTTGGGCGGAGATGAGATCACAGTACAGAAAGGGTCACGGCAAGGCCCCCCCCCCCCCAGCTGCATTGGGGACCGGGGGGGTCGAATAGAAGCTTTAGAGAAGCTTTGAAGACTGTACAAACAATATATGATGCAAGAGCCATGTAACGGGGCAGTGAGGGGATGCTATAGACCGTTGTATCTGGGGCGATGGGGGGGGGGGGGGGGGGGGGGAGTCATGACTAATCCCCTTTTACCCTGGACTCACCCCGGTATCGGAGCCTGTGAGGAAGGCGTCGCCACGGTGAGCTCAGGTGAAGCTCCTGTGTTGGTGGTGGGGGGGGGGGGGGGGGGGCTGGTGCCCCCGCCGTGCCCCGGGTCAAACCGAGCCCTGTCCCGGAATCCCCCGGCTGACCGGCACTGAACCCCCCCTGACTGAGGAGGGGGGGCGTGGGCGGAGGCTCGGCCATCGCTGCGAGAGAGCTGGAGAGGCAGCTGCGGAGACGGGTTCGGAGAGATGGGTTTGGGAAGCAGGGTTCAGGGACACGGGTTCGGAGAGATGGGTTTGGGAAGCAGGGTTCAGGGACACGGGTTCGGAGAGATGGGTTTGGGAAGCAGGGTTCAGGGACACGGGTTCGGAGAGATGGGTTTGGGAAGCAGGGTTCAGGGACACGGGTTCGGAGAGATGGGTTTGGGAAGACGGGTTCGAGGACACGGGTTCGGAGAGATGGGTTTGGGAAGACGGGTTCGGGGCACAGGAATGTTTTAGCGCTGCTTCGGGATTTTGGCATATGAGCGGAGGGTGCGTTTTTTGGGAGTTTTGGGGTATGGTTGAGGGTTTTTCGACAGAAAGGGATGATGGGGCATTATGTAAAGATGCCCTCTCCCCATCCCCCAAACTGTTACCCACAGGATTGAAATTTTGGGAATGTTCCGGAATTCTGCTGGATTTTGCTGGACATCATAATTTTGGGAATGTGCAGGTGGGAAGCCTCTCTGGGCCTGATGGATTTCCACTGGAACAAGAAGTAAGGGACTCACCCCCCTCACCTCTTGGCCCCAAGAGCCATTGCTTCCCGCCTCCCCGCCCGCCCCCCCCCCCGCCACTCCCAGCTCACCATGTTTGGGTACTTTCGAACCCGCGAGGGGTAAATCCGGCTGGATGAGAAGAACTGTGGAGGTGACAGTCAGGCTCAAAGTGTGGCTCTGTGTCTGTGAAGAGAAGCAAACGTGAGAAAAATAAATAATAATAATAATAATAATAATAATAATAATAATAATAATAATAATATCACCTAATCATATAAACGGTTTCTGTAGTGTAAGTGAATGGAGGCGACAGACGCTCGATACTTGGCATTGTGGCAGTTTGCCGTCGGCAGTGAGCTGGAGCCTCAGAGGAAGAGGATTTGCTCTTTGGGAAATGGCGGGAGGAACGGTCCAGTTACGCAAAGCTTCTCTGAAGC